>VXAZ01004970.1:634356-835086 GCA_013399875.1 Gymnorhina tibicen | reverse complement strand
ACGCGATTGGGGGAGCGGCCCTGAGGGGGGCGGGCGCAGGGCGGCGCGTGGCGCCGCGCACCTGCCGGGCTGGCGGCTGCGCGCGCGGGAGGCGCGCCCGGGCGGCGGGAGAGCGACGCGCGTGTCACCGGGTGTGGGGGGGGACGGAGACAGACGCGTCACCTGGGGGAGCCCGGGGCGGGCTCCTCGGGCCTTCCGGAGGCAAAGAAACGGCCCGAGCAGAGGTCAAGAGTACGAGTGAGCGGGGAAAGTACTTCCGCCGGCATGGGAAGTGCTGATACTGGACGAGCACCTATTTAATATAAAACAAAGATAACTAATCTGGGATAGGAAACTTTGAAAGTCTTGGTGGTTGTTTTTTAATCCATCTTTCCGTTGCCGCCAAGACAGCCCAGCCCGCCTGCCTGTCTCTGTTTTGGAAGTAATAGGCATCAGCACCTGAATCTGCTGTCTCCACACTTTGTATTTGTCTTTGTATTGTGTCAGTAGCCGCACACTTTTAGTGCTGCCAAATAATGGAGTATTTTTTTACCCTGAATCAAACTTCATTTTGGTAGCAGTTAGAAAACCAAAATGTAGAAAAGGCATAGTTTAGGATCAGTAAACATTCGTTAGATGATTAAATATTGCCTAGAACTGTAGTATGCAGATTTTAGCATACAATGATAGGAGTATTAGTCCTTTTAACAAAGAGTGCCAGTTGTGGAGCCGCTGTGCTCTTTAAATCCCTGATGTTGCTGCCACACTGAAATACAGAAAATAGTTTTTTTGAGCCACAGAATGGCTGGTGTGGGAAGGCCCTTTGGAGATCGCCCAGTCCACCCTCCTGCTCAAGCAGGGTCACCCACAAGTTGCTCAGGTTTCGCCCAGTTGGGTTTTGAGTATCTCCAAGGATGGAAATTCACAACCAATCTGTGCCACTGTTTGACCACCAGCACAGTAATCGTTTTTTATCGTTGGCTTGGATTTTGGTTTTTGATGTTTAAGCAGAACTTCTTTTATTTCAGATTTTCCTCATGTCTTATACCTGCACAGGATTAGAAAACACTTAATATGTACTTAGTATCTTCTTTACAGATCATATTAGTAATTTGATTTTCTGAGAGGTTTAGTGTGTTCGGGGGGGTGATTGTTTGTTTTGGGGTGGGTTTTTTGGTAGAGTAAGTTCTTCATGTGGTTATTTTTTCAGAAGGTTTTCTCAGAATGGCACTGATAAAAGTCTGAGATTAACCATACTCAAATATTCCAGATGAGAACGAAGATTTCCGGAAGCTTGCAGAAACAGAAATTGCTTCCTGTGAAGAAGAGATAGCTGAACTGAAACAACAGGTTAGATCCCTTTATAAAGCTTCTCTTTGGCTGCCATTCTTAAATTAACAAAGCCAGATTGTCTTCTTGGGGGTGTTGGAACTAGGTGATATTCAAGGCCCCTTCCAACCCAAACCATTCTATGATTCTTGTCAAGATGTATGTGATAAATTCCTCTTCTCCTCCCCTCTGTGCTAGTTATACTCCTCAAATAGTCTCTGTTAGATAAGGAAAATGAAAAAATCAGGTGCTATAAAGGTGCTAATAATCAGGTGCTATATCCTGTAAGCAAGTGCTTATTTGTTCCTGAAAATGTTTCAATCAAAGTATCTTTTTAAGTAGGTGCTATAGTTTGTCTTGTCTGGGTGTACCTTTATGGATGTCAAACTCTTTAGCCCTTGGAAATGTTAAGCTTACATAGTATCACTTACCAATGGTTTTGAAAAAAATTAATACTATATAACTACTTTAGGCTGCTACTTTATATAAATTTTACAGAGTGTCTATGTTATTTAACAAAAAAATCTTTACGTAAACAGACTGTTTTAATATTACTGTTGAAGTAAAAGCTGCCGTGGTCACATTCCTTATTCATCCGACAACAATACGACAGTCACTTTATAAATATTTTTGTAAATATTTATGATTCTGCCAAAAGAAGTCATCATCTGTGGAAAGAAACATCACCTAATGCTAGTAAAGGAAGAGGATATAAAAGCATTTGCAAATCATCCAGAGTTTTGATCCAGCAAACAAAATTTTGATACAGTTTTTCAGTTCTGCAAATCAGGCTTTTCTTTTTAAAATAAATAAATGAATAATGCATTTGAGTTGTTGTTGAAGGACTGTGCTCCTGAACATCCATACCTTCTTAGCTCTGCAGTTGAGATGGAATTAAAGAGAAATCTGATTAAAAGGGAGATATTCAGTTGTCTTGCAAGAACAGGCATGTATCCTGTGGTTTATCCTCACAGTGCTCCTGATGGATTAAAAACTGTGAAGTTCCAGGGCTCTTGAGGGAGGCCTGTGTAGCTCCTGTGAATGTGAACAGCCACAGGGAACCTTCCTGCAATGCAGCATCACCCTTACACACCTCTGCCTGGCTGAAGCCTGTCCTCAGGGCAGGAGAACACAGCCTAGATCAGTTACAGACTAGTCTGGCGTTTTACACTGTCTCAGGTGTGGATAGCAGTGCCAGAGAGGAGTCTTAGTTGAGTGCTTTTGTATTCACAGATAGTGTTGCTTTTGATTCCTTCAGAAGAAACAGATGAGAGTGACCTTGTCATGGAAGTAACTGCTGGAGTTGGAGGGCAGGAAGCCATGCTGTTCACCTCGGAGATATTTGATATGTATCAACGATATGCTGCTTATAAAAAGTGGAAATTTGAAGTATTAGAGTACTTTCCCAGTGAAATAGGTCAGTAATGAAAATACTGTAACTTCTTAATTCAAGTTGAAACACTCATTCATATGACATATTAATTTCCTAAGTAAAGGAAGCTAATTTGCACTATCTTAATTTTAGAAGTGGAATATTGTTTGAATGTCTGAGTACAGTTTTCCTCAGCTTCTGTATTTGGGAATGAAACTCCATTTCAGAAATACTATTAAAATACTAAAGTGCTACAAAGAAAACTTGTCTTTCAGTAATTTCATTTCTGCGTTTTAAAACTATTGAAAGACAAGTGCTTGGTAGAAGGAGATTTAGAAAGTGATGCAGATATGTTGGTTTAGCTTTTTTTTTTTTTTAGAAAGAAAGATTATGTAAACTTTATTTGGATACACTGTTCTACTTAGTTACCTAATGTTTGTGTCTATAGATTAGTTTGGTGGAAGATTGAAAATCTGTTTATTATTATGGATCTATTGGCAGAGAGGAATCAGTTTTATTAAAGTAATTCTTGGAGTTTAATCTAAAACATCCTACATTTATTTTTAATATTATCTCATCTATAAAATAAGGAAATGAGATGTTTGGATATAGCTCATCTGTAACAGCTGTTAAAATCTTTATTAGAACTTGATTTTAAAAAGTGTTATATTTGTAAAATGTTTGAATAACTTTCTTTAGAATTCTTAGCAAGTATCTTATTTCAGGCTGATGAACGTGAACTCAGACTCCCTTCTAGAGTGGCTGCTGACGATTCAATTAATATACTTCTTTTAAAATTGTATGACACTTGAATTCTTTATTTTCTATTATCTAGATTTGTTGATATTAATAAACTTCTTGTATGGTCAAGAGGTCCTTTGCCAAGTAAACTGTTTTTACAGTTTAAGTGGAGGCAGGCATGAGAAGCTTCGTGTTACAGTGCATCTTGTTGCTGAAGGAGCAAAGTCACGTTCATCCCCAAACACTTTGCCAGGAGTTGAACCAGTTCAGCCTTCAAAGCCAACAGAAGTCTGCTTACTTTCTTTTTTTAAAGTAAATGGAATGATTGTTGTACAGGTTAGATGAGTGTAAACAGAAAAGAGGAAGGGTCTGAGTCTTCTTTTTTTCACATACTAGGGGGAGAGGAGAGTTGCCCTTTCCATTGAGGCAAGACTTGGATCAGGTAAACCCCATCAGTCTCATACACTTCACATTCAGAGCACAGTTTCAGTCAGCTTAAGCAAGGCCAATACACCTTCCAGCCAGCTGTATGTTTTTTCTTTCTTAGCTCTAGCAGTTTTGAGGCCACCGTGCTAATTGGATCAGTCCACTGATTTGGCTTAAAAGCCCTGTTCTGGGACAGTTGTAAGTCAGGTCTGACTCAGCTTACAGTCCTATGATTAGAAGAAAAAGGGAGTTGGGCTTGGCTACTCTTTTGGTGAAAGCTCAGTCCTTGGACAAGGAGCCCACACCCTCAGAGATTTTCTCATTAATGCCTTAAATGGGAAGCTGAACTAATATGTTAACCTAGTGTATATCTATCCATATTTTCTCTTTGAAAGGGCTAGGTTTTTTTTTAACGCTTACATGTTTATTTTAAAATCTGTTTTGCTGAGGGCTTGTTTGTGCACTGAAATTAACGTTTAGGATGTAAATCTTGGGAAAAATAAAGACAGCCCTAGCTTTTGTCAGCCTCTTGCAGTGTATTTTTTGTTTTTGTGTAACCACATCTTATCAAAACAGATGCTGGAAATAAATTGGGAGGTGGGGGCACTATGCATGGCACAGCCAACAAAATGGATGTTTGAACCCTCAGGTCCAAAGTGCCTGTGCTGTGCTGAGCTGAGTAACAGAGAGGCTAAGGATGCTGGTGACACTAGGCGGTTACATCCTACCCGCATTCCATTTTTGATTGCATGAGCAAAAGCAAGGTCCTATGTTAAAATGTCAAACCCTTCTTTCAGAGAACTCCTGAATTTGAGATCTGAAGGTGAGCATGTGTGAACAAGGTGAATTTTCTTTAAAGTAAAAAATCAGTAAAGAAAAAAATCAGTCAACTCTTAAATGACTTTATGGACCTACCCCAAGGGATGCCACTGTGCAAAAATAGCATGTTGAAGATTCAGCGCACAGGTTAAGGCACAAACTCACATGTCATTACTTATCCACTGCTTCTCACCCTGTAGTGGTAGGCAGAGACACAGATGTGGGACTTTTCCCCTGATCTGGGTATAAGATGCCACATAAAACATGAGTGCAAACTCATACCCTTGTTCTGAGTAAATCAGATTTCAGGATAGATTGGGACATTTTATATGAAAGGGGCAAACACATAGTTATCAAGACCTAACGATATTTGTCATGCCTACAACATGTCTGCCAGGGTAAAAGGTCTGTCAAAATTTCATTAGATTTGGCTGCAGTTCATAGTAAACCTGTGTTGGTAATAGTCAGTTTGAAGCAGTATGATCTAAATACCTGTCATATGAACCAGTTGGTCATCTTATGCTAAGCACTGTAGGCACACATATCACTACAAATTTTAAAAGCAGGAGGACAAAAATTACATGAAAGAGGAAGAGGCAGTTTAGGCTATCTTCTGCAAACATGACTGTATTTTAATAAAGTTGTGAGCGAGCATTAAATTTCTGTAGAATAAAAGCATTTGCAAACCTTGTCCATGGAGGTGAAAAACTTGGCCTGTGTTCTTGCTGATGATTTCTTCCTGCTTTGCAGGGCATTTTCAGATTCTGTGTTGTCTTCATTTTCCTCTTTTAAAAAGCTGCTCTCTTGTCCCTGTGGTTGCGTTCCTTTGTCTGAGAGATAGCCTAAACCAGTATTTCTGAAAAATATGTGCTTCTTCTTTTCCTCAGCTGTGGTTTCATATTGCAAGACTTGAAAAGCAATACTCTTTCAAGGCCACCTGTGTCTTCAGTCATTTCCTTGGCACACCGTCCACTGTGCTGAGAATGGGATTTGGGAATTGATCTGCGTTAAAAACAAAAATGGGTGAAAAATTACATTCGTTTATAGTGCCATCACTTCTCTGATCCTTCACTTACACTGCACACCAGCAAACAAGGAAGAGCAAGAATGTCATAAACTAGTAGAGCAACAAACTCTGTCCTGAAGCCATGATTGCTTTGGGCTTGACTCCCAAGTTCCAAGCTGTTCAATGTGTGTAGAATATTGCTGTCAAGTGTTTTGCTGGAGGTATTGGTAAGAGGTGCAGGAACCTGTATTCTGTTCACTCCAGGGAAAAATATATGTAAGTGTATATAAAATGTATAAAAAATTGTTAAGTGGACTCTATAAAAAAGAATTTGACAGTCCTTTCCTTTTTGAGATAGCGTGTTAGCAAATATGTATGGCTTTAAGATTTTTTGTTCATTTTTGGTGTAATTTTGCCCAAATGTTTAAATGGTAAATTCATCATCTTAAGAAACAAATGCCAGTGATGTGTAAACACACTTTGAAGTATAACAGCGTAGTACCAACAGTTCTTCTTAAAGGTTTACAGCTGTTTTTCTTCTGTATTTAAGGTGGCCTAAGGCATGCAATAGCCAGTATAGCAGGTGCTGAGGCTTACAAGTACATGAAGTTTGAAGGAGGAGTGCATCGTGTGCAGCGGGTACCAAAGACAGAAAAACAAGGACGCATTCACACCAGCACAATGACTGTTGCAATATTACCCCAGCCTACTGAGGTAATACTTATCTTTTAGTATAACAGACATTACCAGGAGCAATGTTTGATACCAAGTGTTTTCTGCCTCTCTTGTTATTCTCACAAATTTACTTTTTTAGTCTTAAATTTAAAGTAGGTCATATTTGGTTTTTGTTTTTATCACGAGGATGAAATAAAGAATTTCTCTCTTTTCTCATAATCCTCATTTCAAGAAAGTCACTGACAGTTTACTTTGACTATGACTTGCAAATTCACTGTGACTGTCTTGCATGTTTTGTGGAAAACTATATTTTCTGCAAAGTAACAAAAGACTGAATCATTTTACGAGGCTCATAGATTAATTCTTTTAGCACTTCCTCTTTCCCATTTTTGTAGTGTCCTCGCTTGCCTTTCTAAAGTGTATGGGTAATAATTCAATCTTGCTATATTTGTTTGGTTAAAATCAGTGGGCTAAGAATTAAAGCTTTGTTTTGATCTTAGTTTCATGTTGACCTAGCAGATTGTCAGAGATGTTGCTCCTTCCTGGACTTTCTTGAAATTGTCTTGCTCCTTCCTCACAGAGACTTTTGCTCCTCTGCAGAGCCAGAAAAGGGAATATCTTCCATTTTGTTTAAAAACTATCTGATCAAGCTCAAATATTGGTTAACTCTTCTGGAAGAGGATGCAGAGCTCTCAGAAGAGGGGGAAATTTGTGCTAAGGGATGGTTATGCATTAAGGTACTATTTGGCTGATTTCTGGGGTTCCATTGTGATGCATTCCAATCTGATTACCAAGATTTGTTAATATGTTTATAGGAGGATGTGAACTGCTACGCATAAACGTTCAGAAATTTGATCTTGCATGAATGTGCCTTCTAAAATAAACTGACTGTGCATATTTGATATCTGTCTAGAAAGAACACCATAAAATACTTCTTTTTTTCTGTCTCCCATGACAGATGAGGCTGCAAATTAGTCCAAAAGACCTACGGATAGAAACAAAGCGAGCTAGTGGAGCTGGAGGCCAGCATGTCAATACCACAGATAGTGCTGTACGGATAGTTCACATTCCAACAGGTGCTGCTTCATTTTTTCCATAGTACAAGATCTACATTCCAAAGCTGCTGTCAGAATTTCTTTTGAAACAATGGTTTTCTTTTCAAACCTGGGCAACAGTAGAGCAGAGGTTTTATGTAGTTTTCGTGTTTATTCATGCTACTCTAAATGCACCATCTTGTGCCCACTCCGATTTTTAACAGTGAAAACTACTGGCTTCAGTAGCTAAGCTGTCCATTTTGCTATTAAACATGGCACTCTAAAAGCATCCAGATCAGTTTCTATCAAAAAGTTATAATTAAGCTTTTGAATAATGAAAATTACACTGAAAAATGGAGTAAGTTGAAATCTAATGATTTGCATTTTCTTGACTAGTCTCCAAAAGAGAGATTGCACTATTTCTGTATTAAAACATTAGTTTTTAATTGCAGAGTCTACTCAGGATGCCAGCTCCCATTTGTCTGCTGGCTCCTTTCCCATAGATGACACACATAATTAGGAGGCCAATCCCTCTGGCTAAGGTTAGGAAACATAGCAGGGATAAGATACACCCTCAAACACTACCTGATTTTAGCTATCATATGGGGGCTTTTTATTGCCATTCCTAAGCCTTTTACTTCCCTTTGAGCAATCCACAATAGCCTTCTTGACTTTCATTGCATTTTAACTTTTCCTTTTCTCTACCACAAACATTACTCAGGCTTTACAGCCTCAGGGCAATCCCAAGTGCTTTTTATCTTCATGTATCCATATTTTTGCCACCCATTTCTTTGTATTTGTTTAAAACATTAATCCATTCTGCACTTTTTGCATCACCTTAGTAAAGCAGAAGGTAAGCAGTGGAGAGGATAAAATTCTGTTGACTATACAGTGACAAAAAGATACTCCGGATTAAAAACATTTTGGATTGTCTGCATGTTTGGATAAAACACAACAAACTAAAACCAGAAATTGATCTTAGTTTTTGCTGAAGGCAGTTATTAGGGTGTCTTATAGAAATCTTAAAGTGTATTGCAAATTTTTGCAGTTATACATGGTTAATAGGGGAGTTCATACCTCACATTATGTCCTGACTTTTTCCTGTTCTACCTTTCCCTTCTTCATTTCTCTGATCTCTCTTCCCTTAAAATTGTCCTGTTACTACTTCTATTTTTCTCATCCAAAATCTTTTTATAAACCTTCACCACGATCCAAAATGTTGTTTATAAATAAGTCTTTCATAGAGTAATACTATGTAATCTTATAAAATCATCCTCTAATATTACCAGAGCTACTTAATAGATCCAAATAACAGCTTGTGCTGTATTTCTTCTCCCTGCTTCTTTTTTGGGCTATTTATTTCTTATCTTTAATTGTGTGTTTTGGGATGAGAAAGCACACCCTTTTATTTTTTAAATAAAATAGTGCCCACTTTTTTATATTGTGATCATATTATATGCACTCACTATCTCATGTGTTTTACTGTTCCCTAAATCCAACATTTCCTGGAACTGTGGCCAAAATTTACGAGTATTCAAGGTGTCTTTTATTAGTCAGATCACATCACATATCTTTTATTTCATTATTTATCTGTTGTCCAGGTGAATTAAATTTCCACTGAACTAAATTTCTTGTCTTACGGCTTAAAACACCTGTACAACTCAGCCTACACTTCTCTCCCAAAATGTATTATTACTCATTAATAAACCTGGACTTCTACATTCTCAGTCCAAATGTAACAGCCTAATGTAACATAATAAAAATCTTCCAGAAATTGCAGAACTCTTTTAGTATGTGCTAATCTTAAGTGCTAAATGTCATGATATTTTTGACAGGGATTGTGTCTGAATGTCAGCAAGAAAGATCCCAAATTAGAAACAAAGAGAAGGCTATGCAAATGCTGTGTGCTAAACTGTACAACGCCAAACTAGAAGAAGAAACCAAAAAGAGAAACAGTGCTCGAAAGATTCAAGTAAGTTTCATTTAGTTGTGATATAATTCTGTACAAGCATATGTTTTTAGGGTAACCCCTTTGTTGAACAGAAAGTAGTAAATGGAAATACAGAGCAACGGGAGTCCAGGAAGGACTTACATGAGGCAAAAAAAAGTCATAGAATCATAGAATGGTTTGGGTTAGCAAGGACCTTAAAAATAATCTAGCTCCCACCCTCCTACCGTGGAAAAGGATGCCTTCCACTAGGCCACTCTGGAGAACAAAATTTGTGGAGTCCCCAGGTTCTCTAAACAACAACATTACATTTTACTTCAGCAATAAAGGTCATATATTAGCCAGACTTAAAATTTCAGTAGTATGTAAATTCTAGAAGTCCAGTGAAACAAACTGGATTGCAGCATGAAGAACCAGAATAGTATTAGAAAAAGATGCAGTAAAATTCTTCTTTTACATGTTTGAGAACAATTACTGCAGCTGTTGAAGTGATCTGAGTACTATGTAACTATAACAAGTTCTGTATAGTCATGGGAGGAAGATAAACCTTTTGGTTTATATACCTCATCAGTATTTCATCATTTTTGTAAGATGATGACGATGATGATAAACTGATTCTTCTTGTTCAATAGATTGGGACTAAAGGAAGATCAGAGAAGATCAGAACATACAACTTTCCACAAGACCGGATTACAGACCACAGAATAAGCAGATCAGTGCATCATGTTGAGTCTTTCATGCTAGGGGAAGAAATGCTAGATGAAATGATACAAACTCTGAGAGAGTATGCTGATTATGAATCTCTACTGGAAATTATTTCAGAAAATGAAAAAAAGAATTCCTCCTGAACGTTGTTCTTTCTCAGGCCATTACAACAGATATAGACCTTGGTCTGCCAAGAAGCTTCTCAGAGTACCACCCAGAAAATGGAACTTCTTTTCAGATCATGAAAAATATCACAACTTGTTTACTCATGGCTATTAAACAGTTTTCTTACTTGCTGAGTGAGAGACTATTTAATCTTGATATAAGACATTATTGCTGCAAAGTAAATGCAGCAATACCTTTACCTTTTGAAAAGTAAATTTGACTGCACCAGAAATAACAGCAGTTTTTAACTTTTTCCACTGAGAAGGTACTGATGCACCACTCTCAAAAGGTATGCATGCATTAAAAAAGGAGTTATTTCTAGTTCCAGTTTTCATTTAAACTATAGCTTAACCATCACACATCAGTATTAAATAGCTTACTTGAGAGAACAAAAAAAAATTCTATTCTGTTTGAGTGATTGCAAAAAAGTGATAAATAAATGACCCCAAGCTACCTATCTGCAAATTTATTAATCACTTATATGTGTCATGGGAGAGGGAATCAAAGTGTATCTCTGTCATGTTTTCAAGGCCTTCTGGCCCTTATTTATAAACACAAAACAGGTTTAGGAACATCCCTTATTCCAGAAAAAAAAGCCATGGACGCCAAGTGATGAATCATATGAATTGGTTTTGGAACGAATGTTTCTGTTCCTGAGTCAAAAATGAAAATAATTGTTACAGTATTGTTCAGCTGATATTTTAGTATCCACTTGACTTCAGTTCAGTTTCTCCTTTAAGGTTTTAATTGACACTCCAAGTCATTGATTTCCTAAAGCTTACATGCTATGATTGGCATCTTTGGTTTTGTCTATTTATTTAACAGGGTCTTAAAACATTTGATACCTTTATCAGCTTTGTTTTCTAGTAAACACTGTATGGTAACTATGATTGAGTTCCAAATTTTTAATTTAAGATGCATACATTAACGTCAGATAGAAGAATGTCTGTGTGCATAAGATGAGGCATACATATTTCCTGTTGGTAAGCATGAGACCTAGGTCTGCATTTACTAGCAGTTTTACAACTCCCAACTGGCACATAAAAAAGTAAAAAGAAACATTGACTCATTTTTTGTGTAAAATATTTAGATACCGATTGGAGCAGAAACTAGGACTGAAGTCTTTGTTCTTACTAGATCACTATTGTAAATGGAAGATTAGAGAGCACTTGTGACAGTCCTACTGACTTGACTTAAACCAAGGCCCTCTTACGCCAAGTGCTAGATGGAGTTTGCTGTTCTTTCTTTCTCACTGGACCTTCATATTCCTCCAAACAAATAGAGACCATCAGCTGGGCCTACACGCTGGACTTCTGCATGAAACTTAGATAACTGTTTAGGTCTTTGTCACCATAGACCTTCCCTCATGTTCCATCTTGTAGCCTGTCTGGCCAGATCCTGCCTCCCTATTCTCATCTGGCTCTTGAACAAACACTAAATGTGTTGTTGCCTTGCAAGTGACCAGGCTCTGATCAGTGTGAGAAAAACCAGACATCATGTGGTTCTGGCATGAGGCTAACCGAAGTATTCCAAACCCGTCATCTGGCAGTGCTGTACAAAGGGGGACTTCACTGTCCTCTTTGGCCTGTCATGGCCAGCTTTATTATTTATTTAATTGCTTTTACATGGCAAGTGTAAAGACTTGAAGTCCTCTGCTTGCTCTGTATTAATTTTAACGCGAGGGATTTTGTGTCTGCAAATGCAACCTCCTTGAGCTGTGAGCAGATTGCCTTTCCAGCAGTGGCAGGGATCCCTGCACTGGTGTCCAGTCAGCCCAGCTCCCAGTAATGCTCCTGCTCACTCTGCAACTACTGGTCATATAAAATAAATACAATTCTTTAATGGGAAGGTGCCCAGATCCACCGCCAGACTTGAATCACAGAGTGGGTAAGGTTGGAAGGGACCACAGTGGATCATCCAGTCCAACCTCCCTGGTTAAGCCTGGTCATCCCAGAGCACATGGCACAGGATTGCATTCTGGCGGTTCTTGAATAGCTCCAGTGCGGAAGAGAATCCTTCCCCGCAGAGGAGCTTTGCACGTTCGGAGCGTGCCAGGGTGATGGGAAGATCCCAGGCGCGTCCTTTTAAATAAGCAGACTCAGATGCAGCTGGGCGCCAGCCTGTGCTTAGGCGCGTGTCAGTGCCGGGACGCGGCAGCCGCTGGTTCCTTCGGGACCGAGAGCGGTGCGGGGTCGGAGGGCGGGAGGAAGGGGCGGGCGGGAGCGGGGGTCACGCGGGAGCCGCGACCGNGAGCGGGCGTCACGCGGGAGCCGCGACCGCGCCGCCCGCGTCCCTCCCTGCGGCCGAGGAGGGAAAGCGAGGGACGGGCCGGGCTCTCTCGCCGCGCCTGGGAATGGCCCCCGCCTCCCTGCCCGCCGCCTATTGGCCGCGTCCCGCGCGCCGCCGCTCGCCATTGGCCGGCGCGGTTTGGATACCAAATTTAAAGTTTTTAAAAAGCGCCGGGCGAGAGCGGCCGCGCACTCACTGCCCGCGGCGGCGCCGGCGCGGCCCTGCAGGTGAGCGCGGGGCGNACGGCATACGTGGTGGCGGGACTGTGGGGGTGCTAGCGGCGCTGCGGCGGGACCAGACGGACTGGGGACGGGGGTTCCTGGCGGTCGCCCGGTCCCACCGCTCTCCCCAGCCTAGCCCCGCAGCTATCCCGCCGGCGGGACGGGACGGGCTGGGACGAGACGGCGGCGCAAGGGCGGCCGTGGAGCGCCCCGATCCCGCCAACGAGCCGCGTGTGGGGTGGTCCCGGCTGCTCGCCGCACTGCCGGGGCCGGGCCGGGGTGGGGATCGCAGCTCGGCTCCCGCCGGCGGGCAGCGGCGGGCGGGAGGCGCCGCGCTTCTCCCGCCCGCCGGGCCACGCCGTCGGAGGTGCATCCCCTCGGCGCGCTCCTGCCCGCCCTGCCACCACCATTTTAGGGGGAATCCTCCAGTGCGGGGGAAAGGGGAGAACCCCGAAGGCGCGCGGTGAAGTTCCCGGGGCCGTGGGGCATGGCGGAGCCGGGACCCGCTCTACCTGTACCGACCCGGGATATCTTGAGCGCTGGGCGGGAGTAGCCTGACAGCGCCGCGGGGGCCCGCGGCTGAGCCCGCTCCTACGGGGGTCGGGGCAGGCCCTGGTGCACCGAAACGTGATGGGGGGACATTTTCCAATTCATCAGGATTTCAGCCCAAAAGCTTCTATGCTCGTTCGCAAGGAAATGGGGAAGGGGCGGAGGAGGCTTAGGAAGGGTTTGCATCTCTTCCCTCAACTCACACGATACAAAGTCATAAGCCTATTTGCTCCTTTCTCCCACCAAATGAAGGTACAAAGAAGGAACACTTTCTCTAATGTTTCTCTTTATAATGGAACACATTTTTCTCATGCCTCTTTCCAAAAGTGCTGGAAGTGCTTAAATCCTTTAAAATTCTTACTCAAGTGGGGAATCTTCTATTTCCTACGGACTGCAAAGCATGTTGGAAATTATTTTCCTTTTAGATTTAACAGGGGAGAGATGGCCACCTTCTCCCCTTCGGCCCTCGCCCATCCCCCCACAATTGTTAATATAGATAGCACCACATTTCGTGGGGGAAGGGAATGAAACAGGGCAAGAAAAGCTCAATTTCCCTATGATATCTATCGACCTCCAACCCTCTTAAAATAATGCTTGTAAGTAACCTTTATTTCACTCTGACCATTGTTTCAGGATGGTCGCTTTTCTTTGTAATTTACATACACATGTGAGCACTCAAGTCTTTCCTGTGCCACCCAGCCTCCTGGCATCTTTCCAAAAATGCCAAATATCTGGCTACAGCAGCAGCATTGCCTCTGGTCTTGGATGCAAACTTCAGGCCTCTGGCCTGCACAGGCCTGCGGTCACTCATGAACCTTCTGCCACTGGTGTCCCTTGCAGGGACCTCACATGTCTTGACTATGTTGCTCCCTTTAGGGAAGGAAGTGGAAGCACTGGTGTGTCTCATCTATGCTGGTGAAATGGTGACCAAGTAAATCACCCAGTCAGTTTTCTTGCCGTAGTTATATGCAGCATAAAACTGTAGTTTTTGAGAAGATCTTACATAGATTTAATCAGTGGCCGTTCAAATCCTTAGTTCCACCAGTTGTATTTTAGACACTAGAGGGTGAGTTAGATAAAAGTGTAAAATTCATAATGCAGAAGGGAAGCATGGTAGAGTCTTTATAAGAAAAAGAATTTGTGATCTAGTTTATGGTGTGTTATAATACTGCCCTTTTTGTTTCTTGCAGGATACAAACAACAAGATGAAATCAAACCTTAACCGCTCTTGCAAAATGAAGCGCGATTTTGATTGTACATCTCTTCATGCTGGGTTTGCACCATTGAAATGTGCTGTGGAGAAAACAAGGCTGGAAAAATCCCACCCCTTGAATTATGAGGAAGGCTTTTGTAAAAGCTGTGCAGAAGAACATCAGAAAATACTCCTTAGTGACTCATATCATGCAGCCACCAGAAATCTAGATCTTGAAGATGGAGAGAGACCCATACATAACAAAGAAAACAGCCAAGTAACCCAGAGACTTGATGAATGCATCTGTGAAATGGAGGCAATGGAAAGCAGTAAACTACATGAGGACAGCGGTTATTCCTCTCTGTTAAGTACTCCTTATGCTGATGCAATAGAACATGAGGATAGTTTATCTTTGGCTGGGAGTCTCTGTGGCACACCAAAACATTGTTTCATGAAGAACCAAAACGAAGAACAGTTTTCAAAGAAGACACTATTGCCAGTAATCCATTATGAAGAAGTGGTTTGCTCAACTTTGAAAAAAAGTGGTAAAAGAAATCTCAAGTCTTCGGCTGCTGTAGACAGAATTGTTTCTAGGGGTAAAATTGAACTTAGTAACTTAATTGGAAAGAAAATGGGGCTGGATAGAATAGACATTCTTGCTGAACTCTTCCAAAAGAACCTGAAGCATATATTAGCAAACATTTTAAGGCATCTCAGCGAGATGGATTTAGTAAAGTAAGTATATTGATGTCATTGTATTTCACTGGGAAAGGAAAAAACCTAATCAGATGCCCTAATGGGGATATTTAGATATGGGGCTTGCAACATTTAGTCAATGTTTAGTATTATGTGTTAATATATTTAAACATGAACTGACAATGTAAGCAATGATACATATGGAGAATGTGTCTTTTTCCTAGAAGGCAAATTAAAGACTACAACTGTGAACATATTCTATCTTTAGATAGAAAAAGAGATTGCAGTTATTCTTGCTATTAAATAAATCCCTTTTCTAGGAGGCAACTGATATGTTTGTACTGTCATTGCAGTTTTTCCAAAGTCAGCACAACATGGCAGAAGATTCTACAAGAAGATAAATGGATTTTCCAAATGTATAGCAGAGCTGTGAAAAACCTTTTGGTAAGTTTCTGCACAGAACCCTCAGTGGTTTTCCACTGTTTCAGGTCTCCTCCTAGCCTTAAGAGATCACAGAAGAGTTTCTTAGATTGAAAACTGTCACTGGAGTGTCTTAAGTTTGTCCTGTTAGGATGCCCTGTCTCAGGTGTTGCTAGTTAGGTTAGTGACTTTGGGGATCCCGAGGAAGGCTGACTGAGAAGGTGACCCAAGGGGAGATGCAGATGTTCTTAAGAGCTTCCACATGTCCTGTGTTACAAAGAAAGGCAGGAAGGAGAGAGTCATTGCCAGCACAGCCCACTGGGCAAGCCCTAGAGACTCCCAACAGAGGCTTGCTTGCTTCAGCATCCCCACTGGTCCAGAAGAGAGAGAGACAGAGATAAACCACTGAACTGGCTCTGTGATTCAGGGTCTCTGTTTATAGCAGTGGTCTCTGTTTGTAGCAGTAGTCTCTGAAGTCCACCATGCCTGCTATGGAAAACTGAAAAACTTTTTGCACTATGAGCTATTCCTAATGCCTCTTTGTCCTATGAAATAAAAATACTAGATCCATTCACACTAGCCTTGCATTTTATCGAGTCAGGACTCTTAAAACACTAGGAGTGTTTTTCCTTCTTGAGAGATGGAGAGACAGACAACAAAGGCTTAGGATCTGCCACAGGATGAGGCTGTCAACCAGTTTGAGTTTTATGTAGTATTTTACAGTGCTGTTGGGGTGAAACATTTGTACACTACTGAATATTCATCCAATAAAGTTTGATTTCTTCCATTCTGTTGTATGCTTTTTTGTTAAACTGGAAACTCAGAAAATTGGTGGGTGGAGTTTATTTTTCACAAAGAAAGCTTCAAGCATTCCTGTTCACCATAAAGAATGGGAAGTACTGATTTTTGCTTTAAAAAATTATGATGATAGGTTACATGCTCTGCCTAAATAATTGTATTAATATGAAAGTAGGATTACATAATAGAAGATGGTTGTTTTTGAACCAGGGAGCTGTTCTATGCATTTATAACAGAAGTGACTGTGAAAGTTATGGTAAAATCAGTAACACTCCTTGGTGTGATGCTTTATTACTGGAAACCTGGAGGAAGGATCAAAAATTACTTGTTGACTTCTATTAAACAAAAAGCACAGGATCCGGTAAGTTCTCTTCTCAAATTTAAGTCTTTGTTTTTCTTTTCATCAGAATGTCACTAAGGCACCAGAGCATGCTGCAACAAGAGAGTTTGTTCTCTACAGAGTGTCCTTAGCTTCCATTCAGAAAGCAGCCCCACCAAAAAACTTGAACAAAAAAGGCACCAGATCCAAAGCATCTAAGAATCACAGCAGGCTCATGGAGTTTTCTGAGGTAACTGGTGATTTCCCTTAATTTTTAATTTCTCACATGTTTTCTGGAAAACAAACATCTTGTAAAGCATATTTTTGAAAGTAGCATCTCCAGTTTCAAATGCTTGTAATTCTTATTAGTATGGCTGCCAAATTTTGCTTAGTGCACCTATTTTAAGGCAATGTCAGAAGTTAAGTGGAGAATATTGATATACTGGGATATTCTACATCCTTTTTTTTCCTTCTAAGGAGTTTCACTTAGTAATTTTTTTTTTCCTTAAATTTTGTTTTGGTCAGATATGAAAAAATTTAGTCATTTCCTGTTAGTTTCCATGGGTTTATAATGAATCGCATGTTTTCCAGACAAACAATATCGCAAAACCTGTCAATTTTACTTCAAAACTGAGGGACAACTGAAAAAAAAAAAAAAGGACCAAAGATTTAATAGTTCTTGGTTCCAATTTTTAAAAAAATAAGCAATGCATATTTCTTTTAATCATTTTATGGGGTTTTTTGCCAACTAATTACCTGGCATTAAAATGACTTTCTTAGCTACGCATTTATAGTGTGTCACATGCTTGGAGTTGTCAATAACTGCCAACAGCCTGTTTCCCTTCACCTTGTTATTTTTCTTAAACTGTCTTTTTTTTCCACATATTTGGTACGTAGACCTGCACCTGTATCTTATAAGACTTTAAAAAATGCTCATTGAACGTTATTGCTCGTTAATAAGCAAAAGATTTTCCTAACTAGAAAAAGGTTTTATGCTCAAGCTCAAAAGTCTTATTCTGCAAATAGATGCAATAAGAGAAGATGAAAAGTCACTGGAAAGTATAATCAAGATGCTGTAATGCTACTATATTGGACTTTGTAGCATTAGGAATGTAAAAGTACAACTGTTCAGTAGCAGTCAAAATTTCATTCCTGATACATACGTCTATACACAACTACATCACCATCCTTGAATGAGGTTTGGAAGATTCGGGAAGGCTGTTATCCTTATTGCTTTTGATTTAGCCTGTCCTTTAACTTCTAAATTTTAATAATTTAAAATTGGCTACCTCTATTCCAGTACAAAATACCTGCAATTATAGACTGATTATTCCTGTTCAGTCTCTATCAGAATTTGATGCAACAAGAATTAGGCTAAATTTTTATTTCTCTCTCTACATTAGAAGAAGTTATAGTATGTTTTGTGGCACCTAGATAATATCAGGATGTGTTTGGAGAATGGATTTACCCTCTGCTCATGATTTTCTGTATGTGCTTTTTCCAACAGGCTGCCAGGAGCTTGAAGAACACTGAAAGCCTTAAAGCTTGCCATCGCTGTGGCTCACCTGCCAAGTATGACTCCTACCTCCAAAGAGCAACGTGCAATCGAGAAAGTTGTGGCTTTGACTTTTGCACTAAGTGCATGTGCAGCTACCACAGCTCCAGTGACTGTGTGAGCAGCAAACCAGTGAAACACAACTCTACCACAGGGCCGCTTCCTGGGACTAAGAAAAGCAAACAGAATCTAAGGAGATTGTGATGCCTCCTTCCCAATACAAATTGGCAAATGTCCCATGAAAGTTCTTTTAGTCATCCACGAAGAGAATGCTCTCTGCTATTTCATATTCATAAAAATGGTTAATTCTGTTATTTCTCTGTACTAAATCATACTGCTCGGAAGGGTTTTAAAAGCATTCCTAATGCTGTCAATTGAGGTGAGTGAAGCCCCTTTTAATGTGAAAATATGAGGGAGACTAGATTTTATGATTTTTCAAAGCTTTGCCTTTGATTTTAAGATGTCGACATTCATAATACCATTTTCTCTGATGGTTTCTCTTCTGTGAATCTTAAATTGCTCTTCCTTCATTTCTTCTTTCAGAAAGTGCAGGTTTCCTTGAACCTTTTCCAAGTGTAAAAAAAAAAGTTCTGTATGTTGGCTATACTGCTAAAAAATACTTCGACTTTTTTTTTGAAATCATAATCTGATTTTAAAATTTGTATATATTTGTAAATATTATTCATATTTGTCTTGTATAAAAGTGAAAATAAATGACTATTCTCAACTACTTGGTTGGCAAATCTGGCCTTCCTATTTATCGTCCTAAAAACAATGCTTCTCATCCTCTCTTTGCGGGGTTTTCTAGTATGTGCTTCTTAAAATTGTTGATTTAACAAAGTGCAATCCTCCTGGGTTTGTGTAAAACATACAGAATCCATTGTCATGCTGTATTCTTGCAGCTTACCTAAAGGCTCTTAGCAGTAATTGCCAATAGTGTCAAAAGTGCCAACACTTCCTTATCATTTCAATGGAAATTTTTCTATTGGCTGAATTTTTGCTGCTGTTGCAGAACTAGCTCACTGTCAGTAAAATATTCCTGATCCCATAGTAAAGAAAGGCAAGCTTTCAAGAAATAGACTAATAATTTTGTGGAATTATCTGGGGTGGTTTTTTTTCCCCGTTGGTAAGTAAATAACAGACTTGGAGGATGGCCCTGTAGGTCCTGCTTCTTGAACTATAGTGCATGTAGTGACAGGACAAGTGGGAATGGCTTCAAAGTTAGGAGAGAGTAGGTTTAGATTAGAATATTAAGAAAAATTTTAGAAAAATTTAGGTTTAGATTAAAATATTAAGAAAAATTTTACCATGACAGTGGTGAGACACTGAAACAGGTTTCCTGGAGAAATTGTGGATGCCCAAACCTGGAAGTGTTTTTGGAGCTCTGAACGACCTGGTCTAATGGAAGGTGTCCCTGTCTGCAGCAGGGGGGGGAGGGTTGGAATGAGAGAGTAGGGATGGTGGGTGTTACTACTAGTAGGTGCCCCAGCCAGTGCTGAGGAGAGTGATTTATGTGCCAAAGGTGTGAAAGTCGTAGATGCAGATTGTTGTTAATGTCTCTGCTGAGCCTGTCTTGGACCTGCCTTTGATATGCAATCGGTGTGAGTCATACCTAGGGCAAGAGCACAGCACTTGCCATATGGAGATCAGTACTCCTCAGGTACTGCAGCTGTTGTCAAAAACCGCTTTCAAACTCAGCAGTTGGCAGCCCCAATGACTTTGCAGGAATGTGATAAGCTTCTTACCCACACTGCATACGCCTTTCAGATCTACAGAGGGTGGTAAATACTTGGGTCTCCTGCCTGGCTGGTACAAGTACAGATTTCTTCCAGTTATTTACTTATCTCTAGGAATGGCTCTGCCTGGCAAGGAAGGGTGGGACGTTTCTCTGCTCTGTAAATTGCTGTGTTTAGCAGCTCTTCCCCCCAGTTTGAACAGCTGTGAAGATAGATTATTCCTTAACTTCATCCTAACCCTAACTGGGAGACAGCAGAGGGAGGCATTTAGGACTTTCTGAATTCAATATTGAGTATCTGCATTTTGCAGCTGTTTTTTCTTGCACTTACTCTGCTGTTCTGAAAAACCCAAGGAGCTGCTCGAGGTGCTTACACCTTTCTGAATTATTAAAGGCAATTTCTGCTCTCACCACAGCAAGGAGAGAAGCTGAAGGGAAGTGCCTGATAGTGATGATGGAATCACCTGTACAAACAGGGACAAGTTTGGATGCACTTACCAGTTTAACATATCCTCCAGAAGAAGCCTTTGTGCTCTAAGGACTGTGGGATACGTAAGAACCAAAACAAGAGAAAAAACAACCCTCTTACTTCAACTGTGCAACTGCTGGCACCTTAGCCCAGCTGGTCACCTCAGAACCTGATTTCTAACGTGTGGCAAAACTGCAGCATGTGCCAGATATGCTCTCACTAGCCAAAGGTTTCACTGCAAGGAAACCAAATTTTAGCATGTTGAATAGATTAAAAAAAAAAAATGGTGTAAAAGTCATAGTTCTGTCAGTGACCACTCTCAAAAAGGTTCTGTATATTTAGCCCTAAAGGATAGAGTCTGCCCTGACTTGGAGAGTTTAAAAAGAAGGAATTTAGATTAAGATTCTAAAGAGAGTTCCCTTCCCACCTCCCAAAGCCAAGGACTGACAGCCCTTTTGAGGAACTTATGCTGTAGTATAGATTTTTAAAAATGAAATTGTTCTGGAAAGGGAATGCCACGAGATGGTGCTCTTGTCTCACTCACTGCGTGAAGCCGGATTCATTGCGTTCCCTTTGCAGTGTTCACGGAGAGTGTATTCCCTCCACCTCTACTCACGGTAGCTGTAGGTCTAGTTACTACAGTCACGGGGAACCAGATTAAATCTGCAACTAAAAGAACAGAGCCCAAACCTTGAATTCAATTACTGATTTTAACATTTGTTTCAAATGTATTTGTGTAGGATATGTACACATTTGCTAAACTTAAGAATATACAGGTGCTTTTCATAAAAGTTTTGTCATGCTGCAAAATGCATGTGCCTTCTTCAAGGAGTGATTAACTGCCCTAAACACAACCTTTACTTTGCCCACTTTGTGCCCCCGTAGTGACAACTGGAGAGCAAAGTCACCACTCCTAAGCAGTGGGTGCAAGCCGTCCTGTGAAGCCATCAGAGCAGGTCTGGAGCAAGTAACAAACAGAGCTTTGCCTGGGATTGGACATGGTGTTCTTGATTGATGGAGGTCTGGTGAAACCCTCAGCAGCACAACAGCTGTGGTGCTACCTTGACGTGTCTTCTGTCAGGAGCTAATGGTGCCAACTTGCAAAATATCTAACAGGCATAGCATGCATATGTCACTTCTTGCAGAGTGCCTCCACTGTGCTTAGGAGGGGCTGGCATCTTGAGCTGAAATGCCATTACCTGAATGCAAGGATGGACCAGACCATTACTGTGATAGATGCTTGATTTTGGAAGACACTTGCCATGATGAAAAGATCCCCCTTCTAATATATTGGAAATTTGGAGTAGAGGATGAGGAGTTACAGAGATCGACAACTTCTGGATGGTCAGTCTTTACCTAAGGATGTACAAATTGTCAGGTCCACTCAATTTTAGTATAACGTTGTCAGAATCGTTTCTCCTCTGAAGTAGTCCAGGGAAACTTAAAGGTCAAAACATAGTGCTGATATTCCCAACACAAAATAAAAGCAGCTAGGTTCTACGAGCCTACTGGCACCTGCGGAAGTATTTGCAAGATTCAAATGATGGAATAGACGTTGTAGTGGCCACTGAGATGGCTCAGCAGCAGCTGAAGTTTTGTCCCTTAAGGTTTAATATTACTCTGCTTTCTTCATTCAGAGCTGCCCTCACAGTACCTCAGGCCAGCATTCTATCTGCAGCCTTCAGCCAGCTGCAGTGTCAGGGCCAGCCCAGGGCCTGAAGAACAGCCCTGAGGATGTCCTCTGGCTGCACAGGTGCAGGGCTGGGGAGAGGGAGGGAACCCTGCCCTTCCACTGCCCTATTTCTCACCCCATAAATGCTAGCTTTTGGGAGGTGCCAGTAGTACTGTTGCCTTTGACTGGTGTAACTGTGTCAGGACAGGGCTGAAAAACAAAGGCCTCTGGGCATTTGATGTTTCCTTGTAGCCAGACCACGACAGTAATGGTACATACTGGTTTGGGATTAAAAAAACCTGTCTGGCTTCCTCAGGCCCCCAAGTCAGACTCACGCTGAGTGGGTTGGGGGTGTCTCTAACTTAAAGTATTTGCTGTAGGCATATAAAGGCTGGGCAGCCCCCAGCTGCTGGCAGAAGGACTGGGCTCAGGAGATACTCCTGAATGTTTCAGGAGATATGGCTCTTCCAGGGTTAACACATGGCAGCTACAGCTTCACACGAGGGACTTGGGATGGGTACAGCTCCCAAAGCTGTGAGGTGAGGTACCACCTCCGAAAACTCCCCTCTGCTTTCTGCCCGTGCCAGCTCTGTGCCCACCAGAGAGCGCAGTGCCCCTGCTCAGCAGGGATGAAGGCTGCTTCCAGAGGCTCCACTGGAGCTGTCTGATGCATGAATCACAATGCAAACATGATGATACAAGAGCTCTGAGACTTACCTCTTGTGTTTAGTGTCATTTTCTGAGGGTCTACCTTGGCTCAGTTAATTACATCATACAACAGATTTTTGTTAGTCATATGTAGATCTAATTTTCAAGATTGTCCCTGGGTACCAAATTAGCAGAGAAAACATCAACTGCAATTTGCTTACAAACATACTTGAAACACCAGCTGCTCGTAGAAATGCATATGATGTTTTTAAATTAAAAAGCTCTGTGTTGCCTTAAAACTACTTGCAACAGGTAGCATAATAATACATTTACTCTCTGCAACATGTTTACTTTTGTACCCATAGATACAAAAGCTGTGTGCCAGTAGGAAATCCAGGAAGTTTGAGTTGCTTGATGTCCTTTTCTTTCTTTATGGCATCATATCATGATTATGGTTGTGTAAAAAATTGTGATGCTAAACTGTAGTAGGAAGAGCCCTATGAAGCAAGCTAAAAAAAACCCATGTAAGCTGTCATATGTTTAAGGTAAGTAAATCAGTAGGAACAGTACACGACGTCCAATCTCACTGTATATATTTTAGTAATGGTTTTGGCAAAGTAAGCAGTTCGCATTTGCTCTGACCTCCTCACCTCTGTTAAATAGCAGTTATATCCTCAGTATTTGTACTTGATATACAAATGTAAAATATATAAAGTAAGATGTCTCAGTGTCCTACACCACTACCACAGCTCCAACACTCTGCCATGAATTAACCATGTAGAAGATAACAAGTACAGTTTTTAGTACTTCTTTTTATACTCTCAGGGTGCTAATACTCACAGAGTTATTCTCTTGTTAATACTGATAATCTTCAGTCTTCTCAACACTCTTGTAAATAACTTACATCCTGAAGGCCGACTTTCTTAAAAAGATTAAGACAACTCTTTTACTGTTTAACATACTAGAACAGAAGACATATTCTTTCCTTGGAGTTACAATCAAGAGCAAAGTTTTCACTGTTCATACAGAACCCTTTATCCTCACTATACCAAGGTTTTCACAAAGTTTCTGGTGTAGATGGTAATTGAATACATTGCATTATGTTTACATGCCAGTCTCAAATATGATTAAAATTCTTTCAGATTTCCTATCCATACACATTGACACTAAAGCAAATTAAATGCCTTTTTTGTACTTATTTTACTGCATATCAATTTCTTAAATTCTGGTGACCAAAATCAAAGGTACCGGTTGTGCATGTTTTAGGAAGATTTGTATTTAATGTTACTTGGTGCTCAAACAAGCAATGAAACTTCTAGGAATGCGAGGGGTTGTCTACATAAGAAAGACTACTGGTTTAATTCGTTAATAGTTGCAACTGGGTTACTTGTACTGATGAAATAATATCTAGAGAGATACAGATATAGATATACAAAAGATGTTGAATGAAATTATAATACTAGGCTCAGCTCATGCCTCAAACACCTTTAAGACCAAGCAAAGATCACAGGTAACAGAGGTATTTTTCTTTCTGATATGAAATTCACCTTCTGAAGCAACTTCTTACTGCAGATAAGTGACATACATTTGTACAGCCCTCTTAAGTCTTCATCACATATTCATTGCTTATGCAGCTGATAAAACCAGAAATTTATGCTCCTGTAAAGAACCAGGATAAACATTTATCACTGCTAACTGAGCTGAAATAATTGTCATTCCAAGTGAAAATACCTGTGACTTGACCAGTGGATTAGGCTTCCAAAGTTTAACAGATGTTAATTATGGAGAGGATGGTAGAGGGTAAATATTGCTTTTCCTTTTCTATCTTTCCTGAATAAATTAAGTATATAATTTAATATGGGCTTACAAGAACTATAAGCTAAAAAGAAACAGCCATCAGCTATATTACTATTTATTTCTGTTCCTTTGATCTTAAATTAGTAGATTTTTTTTCGGAGAAATCATTAAATAAAATTGTAAAGTTCAAAAATATTTCTGAATGTTGTCATTTCCATATGAACAGAAATTCTTTCTTACCAATCAACTAAGTTTTTGTTCAGGAAATAAGATTCTCCTATTCCAAAGTTATCTGTATGCTTAACTCCAGTAATTGTTCACAGAAAATTTAGTCAATTTCAAAACAAAATACATTACACTTAGAAACTAGAAAGTTTCTGTAAACTGTTGTACTAGGACCTTGTTGCAAGTACAGAAGTTCTACAATAATTTTTTTGAAATACTGAGTTTAATTTTAATTGCAGAATTTTAGACTTATATTTTTGTCCCTTTTTCAAAATGCAAAGAGTGTTTTATTAAAGCTTTTTTTAAAAATTTCTAACCTTATTAAAATATTTAAAGAACGTGAAGGACAACTGCAGGTATATATTTTTATCTGATAAATTGCATTTCCTGAATGGGGTTTTAGCCTCTTTTTTTACTTTTTCATTACCTCAGACCCTTTCAGAGAAAGGGAGAAACAAACATTATGCCAGCTTTTTGTTCAATCTGTCTTTCACTTTTATTAGCATTTAACAGAAATTTCTGTGGGAACTATGCTGAAAAGACATCAGTTGCATAAACTTGTGAACAGCAAATCGTGAATGTATGAAAAATAAAATATGTATTCCATGCCTTGTCTCTAATGAAAAACATACAAACCAGAAATAATGTAATTTGGCTTTCAGTTTGTAATCCAGCTTCCTAGGGTTATAGGGGAAATACAAGGTTATTGTGTATTAAACAGCTTAGACTAGTTGGGGAAATGTTTAATCCAGTATGATAAAAGGTATTTGCTTGAAAAAATCAGATTTTAAACTGGTGTGTAAGTGAAAGTAGGGTGTTCCTTTTTAGGCCACCACAAGTATCACACTTTGCTGGTGGTGAGCCGTACACCTGGTAGAAAAAGATTGAAGGATTAGAAATTAAAAGAAGTCAGCAAATATTTTGGTTACCATCTCTAAGACTTGTTCAAAGCCAGCAAGAAAGCACATCATTTTAAAAATTAACATGGCAGGAAACGTGATCCAAAAGGCTTCTCCTTAGGCTTGCCCTTTAGGGCATGAAAGGAGCTCAATACAGGATTGTGATACGATTCTTGCCTATGGGCAAGAAATTGATCCATAAATCTTTGGAAATTAAGCCAGTATTTTTGTTACTGAAAAATGGATTTCATCTGCTGGTGAACTCAAAGCACTCACAGGCACGAGATATCCCTGTGTATGACCTTGGTTTAGAGATGTTGTTGTATTATATTAGAAGCTGCTGCAAAATCGCCACAAAAACCTTACTGAATGTATTTTCAATGTCCTTCTAATCTCAATGTGTTTTGCAGGTAATAAATGTTTACTCCGAGGAGGATGAAAAAGCATCATGATAATTTTTGTATTAAACCTCAGTTAGCATGACTTAATTTTAAATTCAGAGTAGTAGTAGCATGTAGTTTTTTATTTTTGCTAAAATTTAAACACAATGAAAAGAACCTAGAATATATAATTTGGGAGATCTGAGAGATCATAGAATTTAGTCCAGAGAGTACAGGACATGTCTATAGTGAGACTTTATTGTCTTCTTTATACGTGCCATGTAATTTTAAATTTGTTGATTTAAAATATGCAATTTTAATGTAGTCATCTGCTTAATATTTCTTGATTTTCATCACCTTATTCTTGCAATGCTGATGACAAATTCAACACTTTTCAGAATATTTCACTATCTCTCAAGCTGAGATTTTCTGAGTCAGCAGACTCAGTCTCTCACAAGGTCATCTTACAAAATGACCATGGGGGAACAACTCCAAAAGAAAAAAACTTATTTCCAACAGCAGAGAAAAGTTTTAGTAAACCTTTCTACATGCCAGAGAATTCAGAAATGATGGAATGGAACAAAAGTTGCCATCTGGAAGCTTAGTATTTGTTACTTGGAGTCTGTCAGTGTAAAGTCCACATCATGAACGCTTGTGACATTAAACACAGTATGGGCTGAAGGGGGCCTGAGTCGAAGCCTGGTCCCTCCTTAACTGGTAAGTGTTGCGGCGGTGGTCTGGTGGTGTCAAGCCATAACCTTCCAAAAGCGTCTCCAGCTCAGAGGCACTCAGCAGGCTACTACACACACACACTCACACACGAACTAGAAAGCTTCTTCAGTAAGTCAACAGCCAAGAGTCCACGGGAGAAGTTTATTCCAGCCACAGGCATGGAGCAGATCCATGGAGACAAGGAGAAAACAATGAAAGGCAGAAAGCACCAGGGACCAGGTTTTTATATGGGGTGGGTAGGGGCAGAGAGAGAGAGCATCAGGCACCAATAATCTGATGGCATGGGGGCGGTGCATAGGCGGGGCTAGGGTGTGGGAGAAAATGGGGAAACTCTGTGGGAGTGGTGAGGAAGCAAGGACCAATGGGGGCAACAGGGAAATAGGAGAACCTTCTAGATAAGGTAGAAAGGGGCGGGGAGGCCAATGGGCCAACCGGGGAAGCAGAACTGGGGTTCATCTGCATGATGAAACAAAGCATCTTGGGTGAGGTTTTTCTTTAACCTAGGAGTGCCCCCTGCGGCTCTCCCCTCCAGGGGACCCTTGTGGTCCTTCCTGCAACAGGCCCACCGGCCTCCACAAGTAAGTACTTGTCCAAGAGATTCTTTTTGCATATAAAACTAGTCCTCAGATATCTCTTTTGTCTTCAGTATGAGTATGTAATGAGGGTGTGCCTTTAGAGCCTTTCTCTTTTTATTTTTCCAGACTTGTGATTTCTCTGCCCGTGCTCTGACCCAGCAGGTAGCATGACAGGTTCTATCCAAAACCAGGCATGCAACTGAGTTAGCACCATCCTGAATGCAGGCCAGCGAGTTCAGGATTGCCCCTTGGCTTTGCTCTTTACACTGGTATGACGCAGTGATGCCTGTGGGCACGGATATCCTGTGCACCCCACTTCTCTCCTGTCCCATCGTTCACACAAGTAAGTACTGCATATGCAAATCTCCTGTTCTCAGCTTACAGCACTCTACCATGCAAAGCTCACAGCAGGAACCCTGACAATCATTTACTGTTATTTTAACCAAAGACAGGGTTGTAGAAGACTTGGTTCTCCTCTTGGACAAAATCATGTTCAGAGCAAACAAGAGCTGAGTTTTTAAAGAAAATTGTAAGTACTTTTGTACTCCCCCAGTTGCGGTCAGCCAGAGGCAGATGGGAACAGGCTGGCAGGGAGTGGTCCTGTTTTCCAGCACTGTATAAACATTCCCCCAGCAGTGCTTCCCTGCTCAGGCTGCCTCCTCCCTAGCAACATGGGAAGTGCAACCACCCACCTTCCCACCATTGGAACCATGGTGTCCACCCCATATCCTGAAGCAGCTGGAGACTACACTTTTTCATTTTAAAATACTTAGAACCCATCGTTTTACCTGCCTTCTGAATGGATGTAAAACAAGCAGGTGAAATCACAAGCACATGCAATTCTTATCTTTGAATGGGGCAGTTTGTACTCTGTGAGTTCCTTGTGGAAGCTCTCACTGATACAAACTGACAGAAATCATTACACTAACAGAGTGACACTTTTCTTTCCTGCTGCAAAGTTGGCTATGAAAAGCGTGAGAGATCATGCCATCAGTGCCACCCTACATCCTTGGTACTAAACTTGGCCATGATTTCAAGTTAGCAATCATGTTAATCTTTCTGTGGTGCCAACAATCGTACCATTACCCA
Source organism: Gymnorhina tibicen (assembly GCA_013399875.1). NCBI lineage: Eukaryota > Metazoa > Chordata > Aves > Passeriformes > Artamidae > Gymnorhina > Gymnorhina tibicen. The sequence continues at coordinate 806,627 of VXAZ01004970.1, read as the reverse complement.
CACATTCCTCTAAAGTTAGGATCCTCTGCGAAAGAGGAGTAAGGCAAAGTAAAGGTCACAAAATGAAGTTAGTACCAAAGATTTTTTCCTTTCATTAGATATTTGTCATGCATGATGTTTTTGATTCCTATTTTGCCATAAATTACAGCCCAGTGTTCCTACATTGTTGATTATCATTAATTTCCAAAAGTAATGTCAGAAAAATATCAGAGTTCAACATAAGATAATATAATTTATCTGTTTATTGATGCGTTCTTGAGTGTTGTTTAGAACACATATTTCTTGAATTACTACCTTGTTTTATAGTCAATGCTGTTTAGTTTTAAATATTACTTCACTGAAGTTATTTCTAATTTTTTCTGTTCCTAGTGTTTCCTAACTTATTAAAAATGTAAAGCCATCTCTCTGTATACAGACTTGCAGGCATGATGAGTTGGATTCAAAGTTAATGAATCTTCCTCTTAATTTTAACCCCTGAATATAGCCATGACCTTCTCCTCCTACATTGTTGAATTATAATGAGGTTGGGGGTGGTTTAATCTATTGATCCTGTTGTCCATGACAGCACTGCTATATTACTAATTGCAGACACAAACTACATGTGCATACTCATCCCTTACTTCAAGAAGAGATACTTTTCAATCTTTATGTAACAGAGCCATGCTCAGCATCTAATTATCCCAGCTTAGGCTTTCTAACTAGAGTTTGTTCTCAATTTGTTCTGGAATGCTACTCACCGTAAGAGGAATATATATTACACTACAAGGCGTTCATAACATAGCTGTATTTTAGGCATCAAATATGTGATGAGTATGTTACAGAGGTTTAAGAAAATATTTGGTATCTTATTGGGTATCTGCTGAGCATGGTAACGGTCCCAGGACTCAATCTTAGTCCTGGTTTGCAAGATGCACTTTAGTTAAAAGCCATGCAGCAGTGTTCAGAATAATTTTTTCTGCTTTGCAGTATGAGTAGGTTTAGAGGATACTCATAGCTATAAGCTGGCAAAATAAAAGTGTCCAGAAATGCCCATGCCCATGCCTATGCTAATGAATCCCCTGTGCCTCCAAAAGAGGTTGACTATGTGCATGTGACCTCTTTGTGGCAATGTCCACTCAGTGTTAACTTTTGAACAGTACCCAGTAATTATTTGGGAAAAAGTTAGTTGGTACAGGCTAATGGCATGGCTCTAGCACTAGAAGACAGAGTATTCCTATGTCCAGGTGAGTCCTCAGGTAACTTATAATTTGCTTGCATAGAGACAGCCACAGAGGACCAGCTAAGCTGCTGTAACACCATCAGTTGAGGTTTTAGAATACAGAATGATCTTTACTGAAACGATGTAATTTTAAAAGTGATTGGAATTTGGCCCACATTCTTAATTACATTTATGGCAGAGAGAGAATTTGTTGGGTTACAATCAGTTCACATGCAGAACTTTAACCAAAGGGGTAAATTTTAGGGAAATCTCTGGAATCTAGGCAGGTCAATGGAGAGAATACCAGGTTGGGGTGTTAAGACATCTCCTGGCAGTCTGTGTCAACTGCTTCATCTTACTCCTGTTTCCAGTGACTGAATCCTGTTTAAGAGACAGGTAAAAATGCACTGATGTTGTAAGAAATGTGTGCAATTTCTGTTGTTTCCCAAAGGATAGTATACCTATTAGATAGATAGATATAGATAGACTGTAGGATGTTAAAAACCAATTATAGTGAATAAATTACCATGCATGTATAGATCTGACCCCCTTTCAGGAAAGAAGCAGATCCCTAAAAATTCCATGGAAGAAAAGTGCAGGAATGACACATATTGTCAGATAACTGAGCTAAATTGAAGGGACTCTGTTCTGTTTTGCCCCAGGAACATGGAAAGGAAAGGTTTTGTCCTGTCCTGGAAGCAGTAAACAGAGAGGTAAAGAGGGTTGTGTACGATAATAGGAGGGCAAGGGAAAATGGCTTCCGGTCCTGAACAATGTCAAGGAAGTGGAAAGAAAGCCTTTTTTCTGAAATTCCTGCTGCAGGTTAGGAAGAAAAAGAGACAGCTGAAAGCTGTAAGTATGGTTAAACTTACTGACCTTCTTGCGCTAGCTGTGCTGAGTATAACCTGCAATATTCAGCAAGTTAAGATATTGGCTGATAATACACAGACTCTGCATGTGAAATCAGCACATAGATTCCATGTCAGCCAAAGATTCCCAGAGATTTACCCCTCAGATGAAGCCTGTAACTTATGTTTGGTGAGACAGATCTTTCAGCTATTGTAAATCAAAACACCTACATGATTCACAGCATATGAGGTTCTAGTCCAAATTGTGTATAGATCATTTCTGTTGTATTGTAAGGATTATGGGGCCTGCTTTTCTTGCAAATTCTGTGAGCACAATTTTGAAATAACTGCAGTTTTTCTTCGTTGAATGAGAAGTGAATTAGCTCTAATATGTGTATTGCAAAGATATAAATGACAGATCATGTTGTGTTGCTTACTGTCATTGTCAAGTTTAAACCCCAGCAGGCATATATTTAGGCCCATTGATAATCATGTTAAATTGAGCACATCATCATGTTAAATATACAATAAATTTGTGGCTAAATCACAATAAATTTAGTTGATTCTTTCTTCTTAGTACACTTCCAGAGAAAAAACACTGATTCTTCAATTCAATTGATGCTGCTAAAATATCAAGAATACTGAAAGAATCAAACTTCTTCCAAGCAGAAAAGAAAAGCAAACAAACATATGTAACACTCTTGAAAATGTGCTGAGAGTTTATAGTTTTGAACAATTCAGAAAGGAGTTGTCATCAGATCTATGAAAGATTTTTATGAGATGTTTCCTTAATAACAGTTAAGAACTGGTGTTCCCCTGCGGAGTATCTTTTGCAACTATTGTACTGCTAACAGCTACTGTTTCTGTCTGTACAAGGAGAAAAAATGTCTAGAGTGGCACAGTCCAGCTGATATTTACAGCTAAATCCATGTAAAATTGATTTAGTCTCCAGGATACTTCTGCCTGACTCTTCAGCCTCTCCTCAAAGGGGTGGTTATGCAAGTAATGTGGGTAGTCCTAGAGATACATCCAAAAATCTCCCAGCACAGCAAGGCAAGAGGTCAAGTCTCTGTTACTGTGGGAGAGCAGGTGGAAAGGGGGGCAGGTGTCGTCCTCCACCTCTGTGTGCTCCATGTTTAGATTTGCTTCTGGAGCAAGCCAGTCCAGAGACACATCCCTCATCTGGGATATGGTGCTGACAGATTTCAGGCTACTACTGTCTGAAATATAGTTATATTTAATATGTATAACTGAAAGTCTGGAAGAAGACACCTTGAATGCTGCTTTCCAAGATGCTTGTGAAGTGCTGGCATGAGAAATTGGACCCAATAAAATAAGAGGGAAAGGCTAAAATAGAAGTAATAGACCTTTATTAGCCATTTGTAGAAAGTGTTGGTCATCATGCATGCTAAGTGGTGATAACTATGTGCTGTGATGGTGTGGTGACTCAGAGCTGACTCCAGAAGGCTGCAGCAGCTGCTTTGCTTCCACCCGTCCTCTTCCCCACTGCTATAGGGAACTGTGCATATGGATGTGGCTTTGCCCATTCTGCCCAAAAACCTGGAGGCTGGTGTGGAAAACCTTGGAGGCTGTCACAACTGCCTTCTTTTTGTATTGCCCTTTTATTCTCCTGGCAGTAACTCCCTCCAGTGACTGGAGGAGCAAAGGCAGCTGAGACATTTCTACGGGAGGCCACTTTTGGTATATGGGTCTAACGTGGCCACCCTTCCCTTACCTGTGATTCAGCAGCTGGTGGTTTGGCTGGGTCACTCACCCTTCCACCACAGGCAAGCTGAGGAAGTCTCCGTAGCCTCAGGGGTTCAGGGAAAGCAGTAAGATTTGGTGCCACAGAATTTTATTAGATGCTGTTATTCACCTTAAGGTGGGGTCTGCTTTAAAATATGACAGGCAGCTCTTTCAAGACAGCTGGAGGTGGAGAGGAAGGTGGAGGAGTACAGGATGAGCTTCTTTCTTCAACAAGAGAGAGGGAGTGGGGAGGTGCATGACACTGAATCATATCTACACTCTTTTGTATTGAAAAATAGACTGAGGAGAGGCTCTGCTCCTGACACAGGCCTTCAGCCAGCAGGTGCCTATGGATGTTCAGAGCCCATGAAACCATCTCACATGACTTGCTGCCATTAGGAGCCTCTTGTGAAGCACTTCTTGCTAGGTATGTCTCTGTTATGTTTTTTACTTATTTCAGGTTTAGAAACTGAGGCCGGTGAGGAGCACCGGCACTTTAACAGGCCTGGGGTACACATGCCTGTTTCACAGCTTTGGCGCATGGCACCTCTGTATCACAGAGTCTCTAGAGCAGTGCTTTTTCCCACTCTTTTCCACAAACCTTTTTGATTTGGTCATTTGATTTGGACATTTTATATCCTTCTTATTTAATTTTTGTAGAAATAATTATAAACCAACACAACATTATACCTAACTTTGCTAAGTGGCTGTTGTAGGTGTCTATCAGCTTGTTTCTGTCCTCATCCTCCCTCCCCACTCTGACCCCGTGCCTTGCTGCTGCTGCAGGAGCGGGGGAACATTTAACATCCTCCTGGGAGTTGTTTTTGATGGTAAAACTGATGCATTGTTTAAAGGAGAGGTGGTTGGGGTCAATCACCAAGCCATGTCTGATTGAGGGTATTGTGCTCATATTTTGTTACAACTTGTTGATAAATGGTTTTGGCCTTTGTGAGGATAAAAGTTTTCTGTTGACAGTATTTAGCACTAGGCTGTTTTCATTATCATGATTTCATCTCAGGGAAATCTTTACATTTAGTAAGCTAATTATTTAACATAGAAATCTCCAATGAATAAAATCCCAAACAATCCCAAAGCAAACTTCTTTTGTATTGTGGACTATATACCTCATATACCAAAAAGGATCATTCAGAGGGAAGTGCTGCAGTCACTAGTTAGGGCATGATGACAAAGAGCTCAAACTACATGTGAACTGTACAGTGGTATTCTGAGAAAACATCTCTCACTTCAACTCTTGTATGCTGCCTATTAAACCTCTGTAATTGTCTTGGGAAAGCTTATGGTGCTTGATTCCCTTGCAAGGCCTAACCCAGGTGATGCGGCAAGGGACCAGAATGGATCAGCATTGTTCCAGATGGTGCTCTGGTTCATGTGGACATGGATAGTCCAAGAAAGGCTGTGGAGTCAAAAGGAGACAGTTACATTACTGAAATCACAACAGACATTTCACCTGATGAGCTCTGCACTGGAAGGAATGAAATCATTAATGCCACCCAGATCCTTCACTTCCTAGGCCTTGCATGTACAGTTATCTTTCTTACTACATTTCTTTGACTTACTTTCTTACTACATTTCTTTACTGACCTCTGCTTCAGTTTCCCTAAGAAAAGTTTTATTCATTACATAAGCTGAAATTTCAGGTAGATAGTTTGTGTGGAGCGAGATGAAGTTTAGAGAAACCTTGTTTATATCTTTATTACAAAGGAACTAGAATGCTGCATTTGTGAATAATACAGAATACTCCTCCAATTATTTAAAATCAAACAGCTTTTTTCAAGGTGAGAGAATTTAAGTTCTCTATTTTTTTTCACAGTAGAATTCTGCAGACTTCAGTGGAATTATTCTGGTTTACAGTTACCTAAAAGTGGAAGGAAAAACATCCCTTTTTTATTCTTCATTCTTTCTTTTCTGCTACTTGATTCTCACACTGGTTTTCAGTGTATACTGAGGATGAAGGAGACCTGTTGTGGTGTTTGAAAAATTCTGTGCAACCTCTGCTGTTTGTCTGAAAGCTTGCTGAATACAGCTCTGCAATGTCAAATGTCTTTGATTTGATTTGGACTGGACCAGATGTCAACAAATTGGAATTTAATGTTGTTGAGACAGATGACAATGTAGGAAGCATAAAGGGATTCATTACAAATTAGAATTAAAGAAAACATTCAGATGCAGTTGTGCAATTTTTATATATTGCAACTTAGAGCAATTAGAAAAAAATCAGAAATCTTGTTTTTCTCTCATTCCTTATGAAGAAGTGAATGGGAATTTAGGCCTTATATTGTAAAGCACACTTATGGGGGGGGTGTTTTCATCACAACTGTTATTTTCAAGATAACAGTTCCTCGTATATAAAGTGACATTCTTCTTCAGCTGTTTTAAATTATACACACTTTGATTTGTCTGGCAGAATATTAGACAGAAACTCAACAAAAGGCCAGTGTTAAGGAGCAAAAACCAACCTTTATTATAGTTTTAGAATGATCTACAGTAGTATGCATAAAACTGGTAAGGATCTTTGCCTTCTTTATGTTGCCAGCAGCAAATATACAAACAACGGCTTTTTACATGCAGAAGTGATTGCTAGGCAAGTTCTGAAAGGCAGAAATGCATAGAAATTAACTGTTTAAGCTACCTGTGTGAGAATTTGCCAGATGATGATAACCCGTTGCTTAAATATCTAGTAGAAAACACAGAAGAACAATGAAGAGGCTCTCCCTGCAGCGAGAGAGCTTCCCCTGCAACATGACATCTGCCTCTCTGCAGGAGAAAGCTGACTTTCTCCAGGATTTCTGTGGCAGAACAGAGGTTTCTTCTTCTAGTTCTGACTTACCCATAGTACATCTACCTGGGACCTCAGAGACACCTTTCTTCTGCCCACCAGACGTGCCCTCACATCTTCTTTAGGAGAGCAGGTGGTCCGGCTTTCAGGAAAACAGTTGTAATGGGCTGTGGTATTGAGTGGTAAAGCTCAGGAAATTCGAAGGAGGCAGAAAAGGACTGGGAGCAGTTTTCTTCAATCCTGCACAGCCACAGCCCCTTCCTGGTGCAGGCAGTGTGGTGGAGGATCTGGATGGAGAAAGAAAAATCTCCAGAGTGGTTTCATATGCAACTGTATAAGTATTTCCATAGGGTTTTTTGTTTGTTTTGCATTGGTCTGGTTTGGAGCTTTGGTTTGGTTTTTGTTTGTTTGGGGTGTGAGAGGGATGTTGGGGTTTTTTTGTTGGCTTTTTTGTTTGTTTGTTTGTTTTGTTTTTTTCTTTTCTTTCTGCAAAGCTGTACACACTTCAGATTGCATTAGTTCTGCACACTGTGTTAGATGCCTAAGGTTCTGTGCCTATTTTTGCTGGATTCAGAGCTGAACATTTCTGGAGTCTAACCTTAGAAAAATCAGAAATTCAGAGGATTATCTATGCTGCTCCCCATCGTTGTTGATCAAGGCTATAAGACATATGCCTGCTTGATTGGTAGAGAACTCTATAGAGATAATTCCTGGTATGTCTTCAAGAAAATTTTACTGGAAGAACACTTAACTCCTTGCTTTTTTTCTTTCAGATGACTGAAAAAAGACATTGGCCAATTACAATTTTGAGATTTGTGCACCTTCTAATTTTAACTAAATGTTGCAAAGCAATAGATAAACCCTTTAAGAACTTTGTCAAGAGCAAGTATGTCTAAAAGTGGTGTTCACCAAGTTTTTACATGAAATAAAGGGTAAGATTAGTTCATAAGTACAAATTTCCCTCATTTCCATAGAGTGCTCATTTAACAAGAGTAGGTGTTTCCTCTACCAGCATTATGGCTAATTCTTCTGTTTTCTAGAAATACAAATCTGGCCTAAGAATGATCTTAAAAGTTGAGCAGAATAGTAATAGCACCTATTGAATGTCTCTGGTCTGGTAGTATCCAGTATAGATTGTGTTCATATCAGACGTAAGTGATAAAATCCACATTTCTGAGATTAAACCTCTTGAAGTGCGTGACTTCATTCAGTGACTGTGATCCTGAATCTAGGAGCTGCAATGCTTATGCTTGATCTTGCAAGAAAGAACAGTTCTTCTGATGATCCACAGCTAATTTTCTTCCTCCTCATTTTTTTTGTTATTATGTTAAATATAACCAGAATATTTGTCTTGATGTAACTAATTTTGTAGGCAATTTTGAAATTATTTAAAGCATATTCTCTCAGTACCAAGGTACAATAGCGCCACAATTTTTCTTGCCAATTAAAAGCAAAGCTTGAATTCTCTTTCAGACTCCCTTTTTTTCTTTACCTATCCTTTATCATATCTCCAATGTTTTAGAGAAAAATAAAAAGCAGCTGCTTTATTAATATTATCATTATTGTTATTTATCTCAAGTGTATAGACGAGCAAGCAGGACAGAAAGTACTAGAAAGATAACACAAATAGAGACAGAAATCTATAAATGAAGCTTCATATATACTCCAGAAGACTGAATGGCTAAGAAATATCATTTGAAAGGAAGAACACATGGCAATGGAATCTATTGCTACAATTTAGGTTATTCCTTCTCATGATTGAAGCAGAGGCAGTAGTCTGAAAGGGCGGATTATTCCTGACCTTTTTGCAAGGGTCTTGCAAGTCTGCTCCAGTTTATTGATGCCAGGATGATTTTGCTGCTTTGGTAACAGCAAAACATTGGTAACTCATGTTAGCTGTTATCTTTTCTACTCTTCAGCTTCTTTTCTGAGAATGTATAAAATCATGAGATAAATCCATCAGGAAGGGATGCTGAGATGTGGCTGTTTAGTCCAACCTCCTGCTCGAGGCAGGGTCAGCTGTGTGCTCGACCAGTCTTATCTCTGGCCATTATATCTCATCCTCCTGATGCAAAGAGCCTGACTCCATCTTCTCACTTATTTTCCCACAGGTGCAGGGGAGCTACAGAAAGGTACCCCAAAAACCACCTCTGCTGCAGGCTGAACCAGCCTTGATTTCTCAGTTTGTCCTCACAGAGTGAGTGATCCAGTCCCTGACCATCTTGATGGCCCTCCACTAAATCCCCCCTAGTTTATTTATGTCTTTCCTGTATTGGGAAGCACAAAATTGGATGCAGTACTGTAGAAGCAGCCTAAGGAATGCTGTGTAAAGGGAGATGATTACTTTGCTCCATCTCTGCTAGTCACACAGTCTAGGATATTATTGTTCCTCTGCTGCCAAGGCACACTGCTGGCTCATGCTCACTCTGTGTCTGCCAACACACCTTACATCTTGCCAGCAATGCTGCTCTCCTCAGTCAAGCCCAGCTGGCAGCACTGCAAGGAGCTCTTCCTTCCCATGTGAAGGACCTTGCACTTGTCCTGTTACCTCAATAAGTCTTTCGTTTGTGCTAAATTCCAGGGTGTTTATAAAACACCTCTGCATGTCTCAGAAAGAAATCCTCAGCCTGACTGCAGAGTCTGGGTAGAACTACTCTGTAAAGAACAAAAGCCTATTACAGTGTTTAGAGAAAGAGAAGAACATTTTCAGTGAGCTGGGCATGTATCTTTCAATTAGTAGAGCAAATTTTTCTCTTTCTTTTATCTTTCTCAGAACAAAATCTATGGGGTAGTCAATATATTCAAAGAATAAAAAAATTTATCTTAGAAACATAGAATCATATAATATCCTGAGTTGGAAGGAACCTGCACAGTGCAGTTCTCAATTGAGATAATTTTTTTGTTCTGTGATTTATTTTAAAAAGTTATGTTAATACTTCCTGGGTAACAGACTACTACACTACTACACTTGGATTATGCACATCCCAAATCTGAGGATTGTCTGCAATCACATCCAAGAAATCAGATCTTGTAAAAAAAGTGGAACAAACCCACATGAGCATCTTTCCTTCTGTTGTAGGAGTCATCATTGACTCTCTAGGAGAAGAGAATGTTGCCTGAAGACCCCACAGCAGCCTTCCAGTATCTGAGGGGGGCCTACAGGGAAGTTGGAGAGGGACACTTCATCAGGAATTGTAGTGGTAGGACAAGGGGGAATGGCTTAAAACTGAAAGGCAGTAGGTTTAGATTAGATATTAGGAAGGAATTCTTTACTGTGACGGTGGTAAGGCACTGGAAGGCACTGGAACAGGTTGCTCAGAGAAGCTGTGGATGCCCCAACTCTGGATGTGTCAAGGCCAGGCTGGATGGGGCTCTGAGCAACCTGGTCTTGTGAAAGGTGTCCCTGCCCATGGCAGGGCTGTTGGAACTAGATGGTCGTTAAGATCCCTTCCAACCCAACCCTTCTGTGATTCCACGATTCTACTATTCTGTGACTCCAAAATGTTATGAAAGCCTATAAAGCTTTTTTGAGGTGTAAATTCAGTTCTGTGATGGATGTATGGTTTCCTTAACAGCACCTTAAAATTATTCTCAGGCGAGCAGGTGTGTTGTGATAATGTGAACTTTTCCCAGAAAATTCCTCTTTATCCCTTCGTGTTTACAGTTCTGCTGAGGTTTGGAAGTTGAAATTTACTGAATTGTCTAGTTTATTAATCTCTTTTTACCATGCTCATCACCATGGTTTGAACGTTCGTTTGATTACCAAAACTTCATTGTGTTTTACCAGTGTATGATAAGGAGAAAACAAGTTATTTCTTATTATCCAAGCTTTAATCTTCAAACAGGATGTGAAAAAAAGCTAGCTGCCTATTGCCCATCATCTCAAGCAATGAGTACTATATAATGGTACTTCAGCTCTCACACCTTTGTGCAGTGTAATTATAATTATATTACTGGAACCCGCACAAATGCATTCTAACCTGTCCAAGGTAACAAAAGCTTTAATCTTCAATTATTACTTCCTGTGCTTGTTGCCTTCATGTTTCTTCTGCAGAGTACATTGGATCATTCCAGCATGAAATTAATGTCTTGAAGAAGATAAATCACTTTTTACTTTCTAGTTAAAATATGTTCTTGCTTTGCTATTCATAAACACCTTATTTTACAGAGGTATGTTTTTGTAGAATGGCTGCAAGGCTTGAGCATTTTCAAATAGCTGCCTTTTACACAGACATGTTGGATTAAACCTTCTTTGACTGACCTTCTTTGAGTAAGAAATTGGAGAAATTGAGTTCCCTTCTAGCCTACAAGGTTCTGTGGCTAGCCAGCACATGCTTGCTATAGGAGATATCGTTGTATTTTCAACTTCAAGAGATATAATGAATCTTTCTTATAGTACCCGAATAATTTTGATTATGAAATCTCTGGATCAGCTCATTGTTAAATTTTAAATTCCTGAAATCTTCAAGAGTCTTTAAAAACTTTTAGAAAATACTGGAAAACATTTGAAAAGAGAGATATGAAAAATTAATTCTAGGAGCTGCAACTTCTTTTTTGACTTAATATTTTCAAACTATCACTTCAGACTTAGAAGTTGTTTCTTCTGACTGATAAAAAACCATGAATATGTAGGGATGCAAACCTTCAGATTTGTTTGTTTGTGGAATATTTAACTTTTCATTTGCTTCATGTGGGTTTTTTTCATCCAGGATCAGGTGATTATGAACACCTGACGTGGTCTTTTTATCCTGTTGGTAATCAGCAGTATCATCATTAACAGTTCCAAGAGCTAAGGAGATAAGTGAGAACTGCTGCTGCTCTTACTCTGGAAGTTACAGAAATCCAACAGCTATTATGATCAAGATTTTCCTGTTAACAAAAATGGCTTTATTAAAAAAAAAAAGGTTTCTAGACTCTGTGGCTAGCTTTTGAGAACAAATAGATTTTTAAATTTTGATTTAAAATGCAAGAGAAGGATAAAACATTAATATTTAATGTTAGTGGGTTAAATCTGTGCTAACCTTAGTAGGGAGTGACCTGTAAGTTCAAATGTTATTATAACAAAAAGTAAAGAAATTTTTTCATTATTTGTCTTGGAGCATGCTCCTTTCATCTTTCCTCATCTCTCCCCTAACTAGCAGACAGAATAGGATTCTGAATACTGATAAGTACAGCAGTTCATAAGGTAAATGTTTTCCTACAAAAATTTTCTACAATTTTTTTTCTAATTTTCTTCACATATGTTTTCTATTAAGCTATTTCTATTAAGCTTTAAAAATTTACTGTTGATTTTATAATTTTAAAACTTGTTTAACAACCAAGTATTTCCTAATGGTCTATTGTGCCTACAAAATTCTATCAGAAAGGAAGTTAAAGGCACTAAAACCTGTGATGGCAGTGCCATAGAAGTTGGGAAAATCATATCCAAATTGTTATAAAACAGACCTGGTCACTGTTTGAATTATAACATGTTGCATGGTTTCAGAGGAGGTTGCAATAGCATGATTTCAACATATGTTATACATATGGCAAGAGGAATCAGGCAGCATTTTATAGCTCCAGACTTGCATTAAACACTAGGTGCTCAATTCATTTGCCTGGACGCAAGTGCTGGTTCCACTTACGAGATTCTAGGATATCTCACCCAGGGCTTTGAGAAGATCCATGTCCTTCTATTGCAGCAGTTGGAGGGATGTGAGGATGTACAAGGCCATGCCCAATGGTACTACCTGCCTCTCCGGGGGTAACTGCATGAGGCTGTGCTGGCTCTCAGCCTACTCCCTGCAGGGCATTCTCTCTAAGACATCATCAATATGCCAGATGTGCATGGAGCTGATAGATCCATGGGAAATATGTGTCGTTCTCTAGCAGCAGTTAGGCAGCAAGTGAAGTATTGTGGAGCAGCTGAAAAGGCACTAAATTACCATGTCTGAACAGCTGGATACTGCCTCAACTGCATGTGCTGACAAATAAAACCTACTCATTAATTCAAACTGTTCTTTAATGGAGAAAAAGCTGTGTATTCTTGTTGATTATATCTCTGTGTTAACTTAGGATTCCCGTAAACTAATTTTGTTTCTGAGCATTCAGAGGATTTTTGACAATGACTTTATGCAGTATGGAATTGAAAATCAACAATGGAAATTCACCTGGTTTATTTCCATAAAGAAATGGAAACACCTGCACCTAAACTGCTCCTAATGGACATTTGTTCTAAGCCTTTAAATGACAGAAATGCCATAAGCTATCTATTCTATTAAATATTCTATTCTATTAAATATCTCCTGCTACTATTTAAAACCTTACTTATGCTATTCAGAGCAAATTAAAAAAAAAAAAAAACAAAAAAACCCAAAAGAAAACAAAAATGAAAACAAAACAAAAAGCCAAACCAAAACAAAACCAACAAAAAACCCCAAAACAAAAAAACCCAGAACATTTTTTCATTTCTTCTTTGAAACAATAGTCTAAATATTTGAAAATCTTTCCTGATAAATGGCATCTTCCAGATGTTTTATTTTCTTCATCTGGTCACATCTTCCACTGAAGCAAAACATACACTGCACAAAAGCTTTTCTCCCCTGCTACCCTATCCCACTAAGGAAAGACCTTTATGATGTTGATGGTGAGCACTGAATCAGAGATCATGTACATTTGAGGAACATTCTCTTTCCCTGCCTTTGTTTTTGAGGAACATTCACTGAGATTAAATTCTGAGACCTTCAAAATTTTCACAGCAATAATTTCTAGTGAGCTGGGCCTGGGTTGTCTGAGAGGCCATCTTATTCCTCAGGTAATAATGGTGCTGTCTGAGATTTCAAGTTTATGATTCACACATATGCTTTTTACTGCATCATTAAATCACAAGCCTGTGATTTAACTAGGACTGGATGGGTTTTTGTTTGAAAATGTTAGTTGTGAAGGTGCTCTAAGTTTGTAGTGCAATGAGGGAGCAGCAGATTGAAGCACAAGACCTCTCTAAATGCTAAGTAGGCCACCAACAATTTACTAGGTTTAACCTGACTCTCTTCAGCTTACATAAAAGTTAACTAAACTTGCCTATACTCTTGTTGACTTGCCTATACTGCTGTTGGACAGAAAATAAATAAGGAATTTAATAAAAATACCTTTCAAATTAAATAAAGAGCTACCAGCATACCACCTACAGAAATGCAAGGCAGTGGGGGAGCTTGCATTTCATCAGGTCCTGCAGCAAATTCTTCTTCTTGAGCTTCCCTGGTGGCAGGCATAAGAGCTTTGGCATGGGTGAGTCTCAGCAATGTGCCATAGCTTCATCTGGACAGAGACTGGGTCAGACTCACAGTAAGGGATTGAGCTTCCCTGGCTGAGGGGACGTACAGCATTCAAACCAGCCAACTGCCTGCTGTTTCATGCCCAAACCCAAGGAAACCACTTTGAAGAAGTCTACACATACATTTCAGAATTACTATTTTTTCCCCATTGTTTCTTGCTTTTTCAGTCACTGGAGCTTAATGTAGAGAGTAGAAGAGAAGAATAGTAGAATGTGACTATAGGACAAACTGGGGGATCTTGGCTGCAAGGCTATGTTTGTCACTGCTTTTAAAGTGATCAGATTTTGTCACGACTAGATGTGACGGGTTTGGGAGTACAGCGTCACTTTAACAGCTAAAGTGTAGTTAGTGATCGGATGAAGTATTGAATTAGTTTGGTGGAATTAGATGGAATATATAAATCACAAGGAAAATAGACACTTAAAAATAGTTTGTAAAATTATGGATGAAGATCAGATGAAAGAAATAAAAAATAGAAACAGAACAGCCTTTGGGACGTCAGTGGGATCCATCAAAGTCATATCATTATACAACTCTGGCATTTTGCTTCAGTGTAGGGGGTCCCCCAAGCACTTCTGGTTGGTGGCTTGCTGAGTAAATGTCAGTTTAATGCTGTTTTCCTGTTTTCGTAAAAAACTCCTGCAGGGTCTCTCATCAGATAACCAGTTAGATTATGTCTTCACTGCCTCTAGTCAAGCATAAATGTTAGCTCTAAAAGTAGATGCTTTCTTACCTTGTTTCTATTTCACTCAGTGACGTCAGGTATTTTAGCCACTGAAGGTCCAAGACCAGCTATTTTTGAACAATGAGCTAGTGGTGTCTTTGATGCTTCTCGCAAATCACATCCCTGGGTGCATGTCACTGAATTTCACACGCACATCATTATGACAGTTAAAATTATTATCCATAGATGATGTAGCCCAGTGAACACACAGGAAACAGGTTCAGCTCTACTTCTTTGTCATAAGTACCAGCAAATAGAAAAGCTTGTGACTGCTCTTTTGTTACATATGGTATGGGGGGAGGGACACTTTTCAATTTGCAGGGTATGTGTCTGATCATGATTGCATGCTATATCTCTTCATTTAGACATGCTTCACACAAAAGAGGGAGAAAATATTTTTGTGAGTATTAGTTAATTTAGAAAAATATAACCACCTAATAATGAAACTAATGCAGTTCATTATTCTGTTCCAAACCCTGTAAGGATCCGCTGTAACTTATAGTGTGCCATATAAACAGCATAATCCCTGCATCACCAGGGTATGGCAGTCTAAATGCGTACTGAGCAGGCACAGTATAGTGACCTTTCCTTGTATATGTTTCATGGACACTTAATCACCAACATATGTATTATATTAAAAAATATGTATAGAAGAATTAATGGCATTAGAGATGGGCAAAACTAGGTGAGAGGGCTCATTTACTGACCTTCTGTTATAATTACTATTTAATTTGGGGTGGGAGTAGGAACTTTTTCATGGTGCCGAGCAGTCCTCTCTGAGATAGGGCACTAAGAGTGGAAAGAGTTTCAGTAATGCTGCTAGATCTGGTAGTTTACAGCCTAATCTCCTTCATGGTTTCTTTTTAGAAGTTCCTTGCTAAGGCAAGGTGCAAGCATGGCCACGCTTTGACTCACCTGACTTCTCTGTATAGCTCCCTGTCAGGCACTGCGAAAGGCTGAACTGTAAACCTTGGGACTGTGTTCAGCTGTGCGTCACGGTGGGAGAAGAAGCTCTGCATTTAGACAAATATCAGGTTAGGAGTTTGTTGTTTTCACAGGACATGAAAGCTCACATGGCTCTGCTAGTAGTAAACAGAAGCTGAGGTCAAGTTGCCATAAAATCTCTTCCTATGCCAAATAGTGAATCTGTGATAAAGCAATAGAGCAGCCATGTTCGAATTTGCAGTCTAGTGATCTCACCTGTAGATATTATTTTCTTACTTTGAATAACTTTGATTTAGTTACAGTCAGATTCTTATAATGTTTTTATGCTGGGGTTTTTGCACATAAAATATAAATGAAAGCAGCTATTAAGATTCCGCCTTTTTACTGCATCATAACGTGCTGCTATTTTTAAATAATCATCCCTTAATGCATCACATGCTTCATTTTCATTAAATAAACATTTTAAATGTGTAAAAGTAATATTCATTAGTATTTTTTTAAATATAGGCTAATGGGCATGGCTCTCTATGAATACATGATATTTTATCTCCTGTTTCATATAAAGAATTATTTATATTAAAATGATGGTGGTTTTTCTCATTTGTTTGTTTCTTTTTCTCTTTTAATCTTCCATATATGTTAAAGTAATTAAAATACACTTAGTGTTTGTCCCATTCTCTCTGTTTCCTCTTGGCTCTAACGCTCCAGTTCCAAAGAGCTCAGAAGCCACAACCATCTATACAAATTTTGTCACCTCTCACTGCACTGCATATTCCACTTACAGCTTTGCCTAGTATCCATCCTCTGCACTTTTCTTTCTCTATGGTACCAGAACCCGTTAAACCCAGGCTTCTTGTCAGCCTTTAAGTTCCTGTAGAAAGTGCCATTGATAGCATGCTGCCCTTGGCATCTGAGCCAGATGCCAGTGTAGTTGCTGGAAAGGCAGTGGGAGTTGTATGAAGCCCCTCCAAGACAAGCTTTACACACTTTTGTTCTCAACCATGTTGTTAGACACCTATTTTTTCTCGCTGTGCACAGCCACTTTCACTGTCTTCGTGTCCCTTTCTGTCCCAGGAATCCTCCTCCAAGAACTTCACCCTTCAATATTTCTTTCTGTTCTCTACATTGCTGAAATTTTAGGAAATACTGACTTCTGCTTTTTCCTTTCTCTCAGTCAGCCTGTACTGTGTTTAACTAGTGGTTTGTAAATTACTCCCTGTGTCTCCTCAAATTCCACTTTATTATCCAGACAGGAGTGTTCTTTTCTATTTGGCCTGTGACTCTCAATTCTCTCTGTAATATAACAATCAAATCTTGCTCTCTACACTTCGTAATTTTTGTGCATTCTGTCATTCTGTATGAGATCAATCCATTATAATAGCATTTACTGTGCATTGCTTACGTTGTTGTATGCACGAAGTCTGTTACCAGCTTCCCTTCTGTTAATAAGTTCTATTACAGACACAGAAAGACAGAACATTATGCTAAGAATACATAGAATTTGCTAATCAGCAAATTCATTGTGGAAAGACTAAAACATACTTTTTATCAAACTAAAGGTGAGTCTAGTAAGAAATAGCTGTTACTTTATTCTTTTGGATTTGTATAGTTATATTTTTGGAGACAACAGCAGTCTGTGATCTTAATATCTGGATTCTTATGCCCTGCCACCCATCTTGCAGTATCCTTAAACAAACCATTGCCTTTCTACATGCTTCATTTTAATCTCTGTATAAAAGGGAATCCTGGAATCATAGAATGGTTTTGTTTGGAACGGATCTTAAAATAATCTAGTTCCAAACTCCTGATATGGGGTCAGTCATTTCGGAAATCAGTCATTTCAAACTGCTTGAGATCTGCTAGGAATAAGAGCTGCATAATAACTAAATGCTGTTTTATTATTATTTTTTTCAGTCATCATCTTACTAACACAGTTATGTCATAACTACCCATCCTCAGCTAATGGAATCAGTTTAACTGCTCTTCACACCTATATGTTCTTCAGTCATCGCATCAAACCTAACATGCACAGAAGTCAGCTCCAGACTATGTTTTATTTGAATTCCAAATGATTTAATTGTAACTAAATGACAGTTTATCAATCCAAGTGCAGAAAATAAGTAACAGGTGTATCTGTCATGCAACACTATCAATGTAAATACTACTCCTGGACTATGTAGATGTTAACATATGGCCAGTAGTAATGACCATTTCAATAGTGACAATAGGTAGAAGAGAGGAGGATGGAAGATTTCAAGGTGTCAGGCAAAGATTAAAGTAATAAAGGAAGTATATTTCTTTTCTAAAATAAAAATCATACGTAAAAGATTAATTTGGTAAATATAGAAGCTTATTTTTGGAATTCCTGTGTTGTGAATTGCAAATAGGTGTAACTTGTTTTTACTTTTGTCTTCCACATATTACTAACTTCTTGACAGGAAGACGTTTCCCCAGCCCACACAGATGCATCAGTTACTGCCATCAGAAAATGATAGTTTTTCAGACAAGGAACAGGTTAGATGATCTGAGTTTCTAAAAGAGAGAATACGGTGTATTTGGTGTATTTGTTGAGTGTGCAACTGAATTTCTACTGAGTCTTGATTGCTATCAGATAATCACTGGTCTTCAAATTTTAAGTGCTTTAAATGTCTCAAAACAGGCTCTTTGCAGAATTACCACACATGAGGAAGGAGTAACAATGGTGCCAGGTGTTGCTGCAGAGATTGCCTCTTAATGGATTTTTCTTTTTCAAACTCTGGGGCCTGCTTTGTGGCGGTGTTGCCTTTGTTGAAAGAAAATGCCAAAAAGTCACCATCATATGCCAGAGGCAAAAGAAAGGAGTTTAAATGAAAAAAAAAAAATCTTTTATTAAGATAGATTCTTAATAAAATACTGACATGAAGAAGCAGCCCACTGTTTGAACTTGATTTTTGAGCACAAGATGTCAGTCATAATGGTTAATATATTCTATAAAACAGATTTTTAAATAAGAGTTAATGTAAAATCCTAGGCTTTCATATTTGGGCTGATCGTATGTAAATGACTTTTTATGCTACTTTGTAATGGACATAAGGTCATTCATTCTTCTTTTTCCTTTCTCCCTGTCTCTGAACAGTCTGGTAGGCTGGATTCTGCTCCATCTAAGTGTTAAACACTGGATATGGTTTGTAGTTTTATGCTTTTTGTATATGTATGAATTTGTCCTCCAGGATCTTACAGCCTGACTGCAACCAGGGATTTTAGCTATAAATTGAGCCTTGTGACTTCTACACACTTCTACACTTCTTTCATCTTTTCTCTGACATTTTGACAAAATATTGCTGTTGTCTCATGAAAGTAAATTTCCATAATAATTTTCTTGCTAATGAGCTATGCTTATTAAATGTCTTTCACAATGAATCACAGAATTCTGTGATTGAATGGCTAACGTGGGAAGGAGCCTGTGTTGATTGTCCAGTACAAGGCCCTGCTCAAGCAGGGTCACCTGCACCAGATTGCCCAGGGTTGTGTGCAATCAGGGTTCAAATATCTTCAATGATAGAGTCTCCACAACCTCTCTGAACATCATGTGGAGGGGTGGAAGTAGTCTCATTTTGCCCCTACTCTTTTTAAAAGTGAGGCCTGTCCCTTCTGCTTTGGGAAGTCCTGGAGCAGACTGGAGATGTAGTGTGTGAATTAGGGGAATTCTAGTAAAACAGTAGTTGTACTGGGATGTGGCTCAGCAGGGAGGAGCCGGTCTACACTCAGTGCATCCCTCTGTTTACTTCCCCAGCATGGGATGAAAGCTCCTGGGACACACACCAGCTCTCTAGTGATGTTGGTGTCATAGAAAAGCAGAGATTTGTAAAGAGAAGTAGAAAACCCCAACAGCAGCCTCTGCTAAGCCCTTGTTCAAGAATATTTAATAGGTACCTTCATGGACAAAGACCGAAAAGTACTTTATTTGGCACTAGGACAGGTTTTCTAGAAAAGTTTAAACAAATAAGGCAGTGTGCCGGTGGTCTATCAGAGATGCAGTTAGACAAAAAAAAAATCTTTGATTTCCATTTACTTCAAAAACTAATTTTTTTCCAACTGTTGTAGCTGGTCAAATGGTGAAGAAATACAGATCAAAATGTTAACAGATTAAAGGCAAGTTCTCTAATGAAAAAAGGAGTAGAAGTTACAAATGTTCTGATTTATTTTGTTCTTTCCATAGTACCACTTTTTTTCAGGCTTTTGGGAAGCTTAATTACTGAGTAAAAAATGTAATGAATGTGTTTAACAGTGGATTAAATCAGAGACTGAATTTTGGCTACTTCTGAATAATTAAGAGATCTGACACGTATGTGTATTTTCATGTACTCTTTTCCCAGTACACCTATTCAAAGTACCATGATGTCCCAAAATAATAACAACATAATTCTGTGATCACATCTGCCAGGGAGTTAAAAACCCACTTGTAGTCTGGGCTTCACAGATTACTTGCAAGGAATTTGCTAGAGTAGTAGGTAACAAAGCAATGGGTCGTCATGGGTTCTAGGAAAGCTTCAGTTCACAAGTTGTCCATTGAAGCAACAGAGAATGCATTCCTCAGGGTTAAGTGTGGTTTGGAGTAACAAAACTTTGTTGATTAGAAGCTAAACATGTTGGAAATGTTTTCTATAGCCACAGATATGGGACTGGTTGGTATATTCTTGTATAAGGCAATAGTAACCTGAGGAAAAAGGAATTGCAGCAGACAGTGGTTATGGCTTGCGCGTGAAAGGAAAACACTTGTGTTCACTCAGTGTGTACACATGACCAATTAATTGCTTCCTTTGAATTCCCTTTAAGTTCTCTGCACAATGTTTTCAAGGACAGCAGACATTTTTCTGAGTAGACCATTAATACAGCTTTTTGGTTTGGGTTTGGTTTGGTCTTGGTTCTGGACTTAACCCTAGAATTGTACAGTATTCTTTTTCCTCTTCAAATTTACTTCCATTGTGTTTATGAGATTCTTGAAACTCATACTTTTTTTTCCAATTCAGGGGAAAGACAGACACTTACCTAAATCTCTCTGAATGAAATGAGAACAGTGACTCTCAGTGGAAGAGTGACTGGGAATTAGACTAGGAGATTAGAAACTCTGGGCTCTAAAATTACTTGCTTTCTAATTTTTACTAGGCTTTGAGTCACTTCTCTATATTCTAATTTTTCCATCAAGTGAATACTTATTCCATTAACCATTAAAACAAATACACTTCCTCCTTTCAGGGCAATAGTTATAATAAATGGGCCATGGCCGTAACTTGCTCTTATGGCTATTTTCCTTTGCATAATTGTAATTACTTATATTTGTGCAAATGTATATGCAGTAATAAAAATCCCTCATATTTTGTTCTATTGAAATCTGGAGTAAACAACAAATGAACAAACAAACAGTTGTTTCTGACCCCACTCAAAGTGCTTACAAAATACTCTCTACGGAAATGTTTCAAAATCTGAAAAAAACAAATTTTCCCAGGTCATAGAAACATTTTTAAAATTACTTTGTTTTGAAAGCTGTTGTATTCTGCATGGAACACCTATGATATAGAAATCCTTTCATCTCACTACTAGGAACATCTTTGCAAAGATCTGTGTAGCTTTTCTGCTGTTATCCTTCTTGAGCTCTTCTTTTGCATATTGATTACTGACTCTGATTAGCACACTGCTTCTCATGCTCCTGAGCAAGTCTAAATCTTAATTTTTACTTCTTCAGCTAGGTGCTTCTCAGAAATGTTTCTGTATGCCTTGTTATGGTTTGTTGGAAGTTTTTAAAGTTAATTGACTAGATTTGATGCTTTTACCTTCCCCCTTTTTACGGATTAAAAATATCGACGTTGAGAGAAGATTCAAATCCCAAGCCACAGAAGTTGTCACAGAGTTGTGTTTAGAACTGATATGTCCTGAATGTTCACTGTAATTCTCTCTGGTTAAGGTTAGTTGTGATGCCCAGTTACCATGATCTATTTCTGGTTTATGTTTTATCATTGTCTCTGTAATTTTTAAACAGTCTTTCAGGCTTTTCAGTGTTAAAGAAATCAAATATGAAGACAGACACTAAACATGAAATGTTAAAGACTTTAAGATTCGTGTTCAGCATTAGTCTCTGAAATTGAGGAAATGGGAAATAAAGGAGGAAACTTCTTAACAGTCATTCCTGCTCTGTTTTCCACAGTTAATAATCTGCTAGTGTGTCTCTGCAAACCTCCCCAGGAACGTGGTCACAGCACCAAACCTGACAGTTCAAGAAGTTTGGACAATATTCTCAGGCACATGGTGTGATCCATGGGGTGGTCTGCGCCAATCCAGGAGTTGAACTCGATGATCCTGATGGGTCCATTCCAACTCAGCTGTGACTATATGATTCCAAGTCCAGACTATAAATGTACATAAAATATGCATTGCTCAGTATCACAGGAGTCTATAATGGTTTCTGCTACAAAAGGAAATAAAACAGAGTTGCACCCTTTTGCAGATTTGTTGAACTGATTTTTATTTCCATGCACAGATCCCAAGAGGCCCTGTCATGAATCTGCAACACTTAATTTGACTGCAGAAATCAGCCAGCTGTATCAAATGTCTCCTCTGGGTCAATCTTAGATGGAGACTGAATATTCAGCAAGCAGTGAATCCACTGTAGTATAATAGAAGTACTTTCTCTGTACATGAGCATGGTCTGTCTGAGGTAACTACGTACTAAATGCTTGTTCTCTTTTTACAGCACTCATTCTTTGAGAAAAATCGGTAAATTTAATTTAATTGTATTAATTCATTATATTTTAATCTTTTTACTACAAAGGGAGGCATACGAAAAAGAAACCTAAACATATTAGTGAGCTTGATTATTCAGTTAATACTTCTGTTAATGACCAATTTTGAAAGATAGTATTAAATTTACAAAGACTAGACAAAGATATTCACATTCCTTTTTTATTTTTATACTTTGAAGGGAATATTTGCTTGTTAACACAGATGTTAAGGATCAGGACAAAGTAGTGGTAACAACACTGTTTGTTTTTTGATTATTTGCTTATTTTGATTTTTTAATTATTTGTTTAGAAAAACATTCTCACTTTATCTTGTTTTGTTGTTTCACCTGTAAGTAGAGCATTTTTCAACTGACATTATTTAAAAGTTAGATAGCTAATTTGAGCTGTTCATTTAGTTAAAGCTTAAGCTATACATCTAGCCAACCCTCTTTAACAAAAAAGAAAGTTAGATTGCTTAAGGACCAAATTCATACCATAATAGAATCAAAGTCAAGTAGGATACATCTTCTTTTCAATATGCATGTGTCTCTTCATTGACAATAGAAGTAGTCTGAATGTCTTACCTTGAACTTAATTTTTATGTGGCTAAAATTAGGAAAAATGAGCCCACTCTAAGATTCTGTCTGTCATCTGGGATGTTGGATGATATCAGTGATTATTTTACAATTTAAATTATTCCCCCTCTCTCTCATTTTTGGGACACTTTTCTTCTTCCCTGCTTTGTAGGGTTCTATCTTCTTAATCTCTCTGCTATTTTTCATACAGCTGAAGGACAAGACTGCAGGTTTTTAGTATTAACCATTAAAGAAATCCAATAATACCTCAAATAATAGCTTATTTATCAAAATCTAAGTTTACCTGATTTTTGAAATTGAAAGCTCTGAAATGTTTCTCCAGGAAATATTCAGTAGCATAACCTGGTCTCCTGTTTCAAATAAACTTGTCTAGAGGGTGTGTTTTGCTCACACTTATAGTTACAAAGTAAGTAATCTGTTGATTTCGTAGTTGCTAAAAGTGAACATTTAGTTATAATGAGGTAAAGGAATTAGGTATATTAAAATGTATCAAATACTGTATCATATGAGTAATGCTTCATTTGAGAGTGACTGATTTTATTATGGTGTGATGAATACCACCGGTCTATTTTAGTTACATATTTCTACTCTTAACTATATGTGGTTAAGTCATTCACCTTATATATATTTTCTCTGTTTGGTTTTTTGTTTTGGTTTGTTTCTTTTTTAAATTGTGAATTCTTTATTTTGATTAATTTCTTTCATAAACATGCGGAGTGTCTTCAGAGTGCAATTTGATGAAAATCAGGAATGATGGTAAAGGTCCTTTTTCCTTTTTAACTTTCACTAAGGTAAAGAAGTTATAAAAAGTTAGAAATAGAGAAAGAGGAAAAATTGAAAAGCAGTATTTTCCTCATTACAGAGACCCATCATGGTTAGAAGTGCTTTGGAAAAAGCTGGTAAAAGTTATATAAATCTTTGTTTGCCTTTGGGAGCCATCTCTGTCAAGACAAGCAGGTACCCTGTTACATCCGGCTGTCTCTTTCCTTGTGTTTATTTGGCACTGCTCACACTGAAGCTGGACTCGTGTTTTCTTTGAAACCCTCGTGTACGTGGTCTTTTCATGCTGCTTACAGGGACTGCTAGAGCTGATGAGAGCATTTATCTGCAAGAGAGGGCAGCCAGCTTTCTGGTAAGGCTGCTAACAGAAGGAATTGATTTCATAATCAGAGCTAAATGGCACCTCCCTGGCAACAGTCACGTTGAGTCACATCTGCTATGCATGTACCTCTAGGCTGTTCTCTTGGAAACTGTCCTGTATGGGATCTGCCTGCCTCTCAAAACCCAGGAACAAAAAAGGCCTTTTTGAACAGTTCATTTCAGCCAGGTTTTTCAGCCAGTGAATGTTTACAGCACCTATTGTGCCACTTACTTTTTATGGTTTTCAGATACCCTGTCTTAAGGTTAGTGCCTTCACTATATCCCCTAGGCTGCATGGGATGTCATAAACCACTATTAACTCCACAATGTAAATAAATTTACACAAGAACCCTATACAGCTTCCTATACAGCTTTGTGATTAACTGGAGATATCAAGTGATTTCCCCAAACTTTTTGAAACAATATCCTGTGATCAAGATACTGCTTGTACAAGGTAAGGCAATAGCTTCTTTCAAAATTTAATGGGTACAGGCATATAAAAAAGAAGGAAATTAGCCAGCCAACAAGACTGAAACAGCAATTAGCTAAAGAGATGCCTGTGAGCTGACCTGAACAGGTAAATCAACCTTCATGTGTTTCCTACATGAAAGATAAAAAATCACAGAATTTTGTCACTTAACATGATTCCTCCTCTACGCAGGAGGTAATTAATCATCTGCTTGCCCTTTATTAGGTAGATGGAGCTGTGATTGAAATTACATACTCATTAGAGTAATCAGATATCAAAAAACACTTGACTTAAATTACGTGGATCAATACATAGCTTTACTTTTCAGTAACAAAATGACACGTAGTGTAAGAAATTGCAGAGTAATTAGCACCTGTATTTTCTTTCCCTTCACTCAGAAATTCCACTTTTTGTCTTTTCTCTGTTTTCTTCATATAATGAAGGTTCTCTGATCTTCCTAAAGAAATCTGTCAAATTGTTCCATATACAGGTTTTGAAAAAAATGTCAAATTATTTTTCCCAGGAGTACAAACAGTGATACCAAAGGAAAAGAAAAAAAAACCCAAAAAACCAGAAGACATAGCCCTCTAGAATTTTTAGTGATGAACAATAAAAAGTGACTTCATTTATTAAAAGGTAGATTCCAAGTGGTGCGGGAAATCATTTGGTGTTTTAAAAACAGCAGTGCAGAATTTCCTGTTATTCATGTATTATTTCCTCTCTCCTTCAAATGTAATATTAGTTAAATGATAGCTTGTTTTTTCATTATGTTCAGGAAATATGATTCAACAATTCTGCAATGTTTCTTGTAAATGGAAGTAACTATACTTCTAGAAATTATAATGTTCAATATTAATCCCTGCAGATAGCATTTTACTTGGTAGAGTAAACACAAATGTAAAGGGAAAATGTTTGCAGCTGATTAGACAAAACATGAAATCAAAAGTATTTCCAAATACAGTGCTATTATTGCTTCAACAGAACATTGAGAATAATGAAAAATAATTTTCTGTGAAAGAAATCAAGAGCTCATACTGATGTTAAGCACAACAAAATCCCTAGAATATGATTCTATTTTTTTTGTTAAGATCAGTCATTTGTTGACAAAAGCATACATTTGAAATAGTATTTAGACACTGAGAGATGAAAAAAAGTCTAATTTTAGCTAGTAAACCTCACTGTTAAAAATATGATCTTTATTTCTGCTTTGACTTTTATCATCTCAAAACAGGTCCAGTGAAAGAAAGTTGCTTAGGGGTCCATTCAGCTGAGTCTGGTCTGAACACCTTCAAGCCAATTCTGAGTTTATCCAAGGACAGAGAACCCACAATCTCACTGGACAACCTGTTCCAGGGCTTGATCATGCCCAAAGCCTCATGGTATCTGAGGCCTCTTCAAAACATTTTGAAAATATTCTATTAACAGCTATTTCAGATTACTTTAGAAGCATTTATTACACACAGAATCATTGTGAACAATACCCAGTGTACAGAGTATTTTTCAGAGATCAGAGTAGAAATCTTTTTCATTGCAATTCTTAAGATACCACCATTCCATGAATAGTAAAGAGATAACAGTGTTATAAAAATCCTTAATGATAAAACTTGGTTTTGAAAAGAATGGACCGAGCTAAACATATTTTAGTTGAGAAAGAGTCATCATGAACCTTATATATCTTAATATAAAATGACTTTGTTGTGAATTTTCAATGAGTTTATGCAGCCTTCCCAGAACTGATTAAAATCAATCCCATTGTACACATAAACATACTTCTGTAGAATGATCAATGACCAGGACCCTATTAGGTATTTTAAAATGGAAAACCTTTCTTTTCATAACCCATATATGGTTTTTTGAAGCAAAACTGAGCCTTTCATAAAGGGTCGAGAACATGGAAAGTGGAATAAAAGTACTGGGTTGGGACTACTGAATTAAATTAAACTTTTTAAAATTTTCTGGAGATATAAAAATTATCTTCCAATCATTAGTGATGCTGTATATCTCTGAATCAAGGCAAGATCTGGAGACAAAAAGTTTCCTTTCTATTTTTCTCCTCAGTGTCTTTTTCCACAAAAAGAAATGCTACTCAGACAGACAGTGCTGCTTAATCTAGAGCAAGTTCCTGAGGGAAAGAGGGCAAACATAAAGTTTATCTTTTTGAGAGGCAGGGGAGAAATTGGAAGTTGTGGACCAATTATCTTAACTTCAGTTTATGCAGTAATAACAATATGAAAGGGTATAATTTTGTAAATACCCCAAAAATAGAGAGAGAATGAGTAACAACTAATATAAATTTGTCAAGAATATATCATACCCTCTGAATTTCCTTCTCTGTTGATAGGAAGTTCTGAATATGCAGACTATTATATCTTGACCTCACCACAGTCTTTTGTTTCATGTGACATTTTGATAAACAAAACGGAGAAGATCTTCATGAAATTGCTATGAGGCAGATACATGGTTAGGAAACCATGTTTGGTAGTTATTAATGGTTCTTTGTTGTCCAGCATTACGTATTGAGCAGTGTTCTGCAGAGATCAGTCTTGTGCCCGGTTCTTATCAATGTTCTCATTAGTGACTTGAGTCATTGAGTAGGTAGTCAATGATTAAATAGTGTAGTGTGCTTATTAAATTTCCAATGACATCAAGCTGTGAGGGTCTGTAAACATATATGAGGACAGACTTAAAAAGATCTTGAAAAATTAGGAAAATCATTTAAATAAATTGGATGCAATTCAGTAACAAGAAATGCAGAACACTAAGTCTAAATGATCAAAAATTTCAAGATAAGTCGTAACACATGAAACAGTTATTTTGCAGATTAGAATCTGAGGCAGACTGAGTGCACTTTTTCCTTAACATTAGATATCCAAAACGTTCCAGACATCTATGTCTGACATATTTATTTTATTATCCCTGTGTAGACACTGGGAAGAAATACCTTTTCATGGGCCCTTATTTGTTGTAAAAATCTTCCTAAGATTCCTTTGAAATGTATATATGTCTCCAATGATTATCAAAGAAGCCCAGGACAGAAGCTCAGATGTAGATGTCGGTGCCGTAGAAAGACAAAAACATCTTAAGTGTTAGAGACAAATAATTTTCTCTTAAACCAAATGAGAAAAATCCTCTTTATTTGAAGCAATTATAAAGGATTCAAGGTAGTTATAGAACAGTAAGTCCTATATGTAGATTTACCAGACATAAGGAGGAAGCACCGCTAGTTCCTACAATACATTAGCCAGCTCCTCTTTGCCTACTCCCTGCCAAAATCATACCACCAAAATCTCACTATTCAGGAAAAAAGGATTTGAAGAGCAGATCTTCAAAACATTATGGGTCAACACAACAAGTCAAACAATGCACTGTTGGTGCTACACACCTGAAGTCTGGCCCAATATGCCAAACCACTTCATACTTCTCCATCAGATCTTATGGCTGGCTGCTAGAAATCAACTGTAATTGCTCAGGTCCTTAGAGTCATGCAAGCGTCCATCCTTGATACTGGCTTTGACAAAATTCCTTGAAAGGCCTGTCCAAGCACAGTCATAAGCAGCAAGAGTCCAGCTGCTTGAACAGGTGCAGCCCAGATTTTATTCAAAATGTGTTCAGTTCTGGTTCTGATCTATGGAATTATTTCATTTACCCTCCCCCAAGACCTAATGGATTATCATAATGAGCAAGAGCTAGTGATAACTGCATGCTAAAGATTTTGTGCATGTTATTCACAAATACTAACCAGGTATTCAGCAGTCTAGTGGAAGATATGGATGACCTTCCTGGCTAGTGTTGGGATTTTGGGGTCACTTACATTGGCTTATGAACCATGGATTTTTAAACTGACAAACCCAAAATATAAAACCTGGGAATAGCAGATAAAGCACTGAAAGTCTCTAGCTACCCATTACATGCAACCAGGCTGATTTCAGTTGACTGAAAATGTTTCAGTCTTTCTTTGCTGAAGAGCTTTGTAGGAAGAATGTGACAGCCACTTCTGGTTCCCAACAGGCAGATATTCTTTTTAACACAATGTCAAAGGAATTTTTTTGCAACTTAGAGAAATCGTTATATAGAGTCCTAGGACTCACAGTGTTGTGTAGTACCCAGAAGTCCCAGTGACAGTTTGTTTCTCACAAAAGTTTGTCTCCACTCTTTCATCCAGAATAAAATTGGGAATATGTTACAGCTACGACTGAAATGCCCACATCTGTGTTTCTTTCCACATATCAAAGGAGTTAGACAGATAGAATCTGTCAGCAGGAGCAGCATCTACTTAGTCCCAGCAATAAATTGTTTTAAAAGAGAAAATGCAGACTTAACCAAAATGAACAGTAAAAGCAGCAAAAATCACAGGATTTCTTTCTTTAATCTGTTAGTATTTAGCTTGTGAGGATTTGAGCTTGCACTAAGCAGTCATATGGACCATATAAGTCAAGTCTGATACCTGCTGTCACTGTCTGTGTCAATCAAGTGACAGTGTTATTTCCATCAAATTTATTAGAGCTGTGTATCCCTGGACACTGGCTCTGAGAGCTGAACAGCCAGCAGCCTAAACCAGGAGAAGTTCAGTGACATTTGGATGAGAATGATTCAGCGCCTGTTTCTTATTGAGGAAGGGGATAGGAACAAATAGGTTTATGCATGCAAGGATCTCTGTGCTCAAGGTCTGTAAACAATGAGAGTCACTATTTCATAAGTTTTCTCTGACACTTTTGTTATGAAGTAGAGAGCACAAGGTTGTCCATAAACCGATAGACATAGATGAGGGTAAATATACACCTCGGGGATGTGACATGACCAGCAATAAGCAGAAAGGCAAGCACCTTGTGCACTGTCATAGCCAAAGCAGGTCTCAGCCTGCCACTGTGAGACTGGTTTCTTCCTTTTGTCCTCCCTCTTCCTCATGTCCTAACACCTCCTGGGACCTGGTCCCTGGTCCCTGGTCCCTGTCACCTTGGATGTCTTTTCTGCGCTTTCCAGTTGCAGTTCTCGTGCCTGTTGTGCCCCCTCAGCCCAAGGCCAAGTACTGCTATTGACCTTCTTCTCCTTCCTAGAGTGAATTTTCACCTGCTAACTCTCACTATTTCATAGTTTTTTGGAAAGAGTTTGTTAAAGCTTCAGAGCATGATAAATTGGTGGAAGCATGGATTTTGCTGACCTCAGGAAGGATTGCTGCAAGAGTTTTGGCAAAGGGTCTTTGTAAATTATAAAAACCCTTTGAAAATGTGTATATTAACTGCCAGTGGAATACATCTTGACAGATGTCTTTTCAACTCAAATGAAAATTTTTCGTTTTGATAGCATCAAGCTGTTCTATTCTGACTTTTTATGCCTACAAGCCCAAATAAAAATCAGAATTGCTTTCCAGAAGTAAAAGAGAAAATATTTTACACAAGGAGCTCAATGTCAAAAACTGGATTGGCGTGAACACCTGGGCAGCTAACTTGGTGATCAAATTTGAGGTCACAAAAACTAAAGAAAATGCTAGTAAATGAGCATGTGAAAGACCTGTAGAGGTGAATAAATCTTCACTGTCCCTGCCTCAAAATGGTAATTTACTGCATTGTTATCTGAGGAGAGCTGTCTAGACCATGGAAATTATTATGCTTATGGAAGAATCTCAGAATGGGACATAAGCAAGCTCCTAATCTGCCCAGGTTATATCCTGATAGACTGAAAGGATATAAAATCAGCACCAGTGTGCTTTGGTTTGTACTTTCCTCCTTGGAAGTATTTGCATTTGTTTATGAAGAACAGTGTCAGTAGAGTTCTTTTGTGGCTGTTCTTTGTACTGAAAAACATGTTTAAAAACTTCCTTTGTATCTGACTGTTACCTAATCGTATCCATCCCAAGAAGCCTAACTGCCCAGTTTCTATGTGCAACCCTTATTTTCTCATGCATCTCCAGCCTTATTCCTCCATCTCTCTGTGGAACATTATTTAATGCAACCTTAGGTCTCAGTATTATAAGTAAAATGTACTCTGATTCCTCAGTGAGGATCCTCTCCTGCATCCCAGCCATTTATTCTAGCATAACACTCTCTACTGTTTTGCTCAGATGCAGCATAAATATGCCCTCAGAAGAGAACCATTACAGCTCAGGCCCTTGATCTCAGATCCTCATTATGCAGTCCACCCTCTAATTCACTTGAGAACTTCCTTGATGTTAATTTGCATAATACTTCATTTTGTTAGCTGAATACACAGTGTATTTCCTATCACGAAACAGAGGCATATACACGAAGCAAGACTTTCTGTGGAAAGAACGTTACTTAAATGAGAATATGAACTTGGGCAACCAAAGGCTAAGTTAAAATAGGTTCTGTTTCTCTGTGAGAGCAAGTATCTTGCTTATTAGGGTATACAAAAAACTCAATTTTGTTGGAATTTGGATAAGTAATAAGATGAGAAAATGTTAAGTGTCCAGCACTTAAACACATGCTCCAGACATTGGAAAATCATCCTCAGCATCAAAATATGGTTTTTCAAGGGACCTAAAATACTGCTCTTTGATAAAGGAACAAATTTTTTTTTTCCAAAATTAGGAGCATTAATGGATGGTGTTTAATTGATGGAGTAAAACTTCCCTGCTTCTTATAGACCTTCCATGACATAGTCCCTCATAAAATATGACAAAACCTTCACAGTCTGCCTTCCAAGTCAAAAGCTGTAGATAAGACACAGACCTTTCATCTTTTTTAATCTAATTGTTAAACTATTACTTTAAGAATTAGTCTAATTTTTTATCACCAGAGCTTTCAGAATGACCCTAAATATATAACCCTGTTAGACTGCATGACCATACTGTATTTGCAGCATTCATGTTGCCAGTATGGTGGTTGATAGATTTTTTACACTTTCAGTCTTAATATGAAAGCACATATTGTTCTCACATTGGAAAAAAGAAATTTTGAGATATATTTGCATCTTTCGTAAGGGACATAAAGAAAGCTAATATTTTATTATAGCTATCTATGTCCTAATATAGTTTCATTTATAGAAAACATGCTATAATTTTTCCTAAAATGTGTACCCTTCCTTGACACTTGTGGCTGTTGGCAACTGACAACAATAATTTTAGAGAGATTACATAAAATCAGCTGCTATCACACTCAATAGTTCAGCACACAAAGTGCTTATTTGAACTTCAGTTCTGATTTCCAGTACATTAATTTTACATAGCAATGTTTGGTGTATTCTGGTATGCACTGACAAACTTGCCCACCTTTGTGAGTTGCGACTGAGGAGCTGCAGCAATGGCCTGGCTAATCCACCCTCCATCCCTGAGCTGCTCACTCCTTGACGTACTTTTTAAGAAATGTCCCTATCAGTTGTAACATGGACACAGTTTTCAATATAAAGATCTAGTCATTTAGACATGGACTAGCTATTTCACTGAAAAATCCAGTTTATAAACTTTGAATAGCCACATTTCCATGTCATGTTTTCTTTGCTCACAGTGGATTACGAAATAAAGAGGTCTGAGATATATCAACACTTTGCACTGGATTAAATGTTGTTATAGGAAATAATAAACTGAGTTGTCTTTCAATTTGTCATTTTCTCTTTTGTCTTTGTCCTATTTTTTTTCCTACCTCATTCACTTAGCAGTCCTTGTACACTTGTCTCTTTCCGCTGTGAATTACATCAGACACCACGTTGGTGCTCACGGAGATGCTGGGCAGAGGTCTCTGAGGGAATGGTGCTCCCGCCTCCAACTGAGAAGAGCAAAAGAAGCTCTGCATCACAATGCTGCTGTACCCCGAGACAGAGACAAAACAACATGCATTTTCTAACAACCATGAACAGATCACATGAATGATTTTGCAGGCCTCTCTTCTATTAGCCTGTGGGTCAGATGTGAAGTGGTTTTTCTTTATTTTATTCTGCACACAACATAGTGGCTCTGTAGACAGCAAGCATTTTTTTTTTTTCAAGATTTTAAGCAGTGCAGCCAGAAGCTCTCTTTAATATTACAAGGATATGACATTAATCAATTTCCAGTAAAACTCTGTTTCATGTCTGAGCATGCAGGTTTTACTCTTCCTGGTAGTTGTTCTAATTGCCCTGCTAAATGCAGTAAATCTGTACCTCTGGGAGCAGTAACACTTCAATACTCTTTCCACAGCTCTGCAATGAATCAGTGGTTGGACATACTTAATTCAGATGGCCAGATACTCATTTTCTCAGTGTTTTTAACCTGCCTTCTAAAGGAAGTCAGGTACATGGGAAAAGATTGTTTCACTGGCATTCAGCCTCCCTCTTTCCCTAGTAACTTTTAAATACATATTTGGGCATTTTCAGCTATACTTGTCAATGCCTAGATAACTCAAAGCTATTCAATTCCTTTGACTTTTGTGAAAGTAGTTGGCTGTAACTCAATTTTATCCCTTCTGTCTGACTTCCTAGCTGCAGAGAAAGAGAGGCCCTAAAGCCGGACACTAACTCGTACAAGACAACCAGTCAACCCCCACCACAGCAAGCTTTGCTGATGCCCTTCTGGCAGATCACATATGGACAGAAAATTCAGGAAGTTGTGGGTTGTTTGAGAGAGCCATGGCTAGAAGGGGAAAAGTTTCAGAGAAGGCTGCAGCTGAAAAATGTTGGGACACGGAGAAAATTGAATGTGCTTGGGAAAAAACAAGGCTAGAGCTTGAGCAGGTAGAGAAATTCCAAGAACACTCTGGAGAAAAAAAGGCTAATACACTTATTCCAGTGGAAGACATGGAACACATTAGGATATGAGAAGAAGAAAACATGGACCAGGGGAGGCACCTACACCCCTAGGTTTGTTTTATTGGTCCTGCAGCTTACAAAAATATAAATTCCTGCTTTTGTTTACTGCAGTGTAAAAGATTTGAAACAAACCCAAGAAGGTACTTTGCAGAATCCAGTACAAGTGATTTTTATCTTCAGCTATGGAAATTTGTGTCACTTTTTATAGATCAGAATGTTTCCTAAGCTGAAAAATCAAATGCATTTTCTTTTGCTCTTATATCATCCTGAAAGTGAAGGTTGGATTGTTTTCTGTGTTCTGTCAGAAAAAATAACAACTTTAGCTCCTACAGCTATCTGAGTATATCACTCCTAAATTAGTCTGCACTCATGTTGCTTTCCTTCACTTCTGTTGGCATATTTACCTTTCAGACTGAAAATACAACACTCATTGAGTTCTGACCAGTGAAATGATCATTCCAATAAACTAATATTAAAAATTCTCTGGTCATTTGGAAACACAAGTGACATAATAAATCAAAATGTCAAGCTATTCCTCTCCTCTTACTACTTGTTATGTTCCTTTTAATTTCTCTAGTTTCTGCAGTTCTATTTACGACATAGAGGGGTTTTCTTAATTTTGCATTAGTGTCATAAATTTGATTGAGGACTATGGAGAGTTAATCAAACACTCAAAAGGGTAACTTAAGAGCGTTTACAGATGGCTGTATTTATTCGCTGAAACTCCTATTCTGAACTGCATAAATAGTTATGAAATTTTGCTTTTGATTTACAATTGAAACAAAGAAATCAATATCCATTAGTTTGGGGTTTTCTTTCTTACAGTAGAGACTTCATTCTTTTTAAAATGAAATATTACCTCTTATTTGGAGGTTTTTGATCCTGATTTGTTTACTAAACTTGTTTGTCTTTGAAAAGAAAATATACTAAATGAGTATTTAGAGTATTTATTTACTGTATTGATCAATATTTATGCAAAAACATGAATTTTTTTTCCTTAATCCAAACTCTTCCCTAATTTCAACCCAGGTTTATCAAAGAATTTTTATTCTTCCAGAGGTATATCTTTTGATAGACTACATTAAGAAAAACCATCATAACTTTTTAAACTAATATCTATTTTTATTTTCTCTCTCAAACAGCATTAAATCCAGAGATAATGTTAGTCTATCCTTTGTCCTCTCATAAGTGGAACAACATAAATGTAACAGTTTAGGATATTGTCACGCATGCTGCAAAGTTCATGACTTATAAGGAGAGATAAAAAGCAATTGCTTTTCACAGGTTTATTTTCCAAGTTATTCTAAGTTGTCTCCAATTTTCCTCCTTGTTGCCAATGGCTGCAATTTTGTGAAGCTGTGTTATTCAGGTTACCTGAATCCAGCAGCAGAAAGTACAAGAGTAGGAAATCCAAAATCTACCCTGCTCCTCTTCCAGGGCTGTGCAAAGAGCCAGTGTATCATTGAGGAGCCATCATTCTCGGAGTCCAAAAAAAAGGGATGAAAACCCCCCAGTTAATTTATTCTTTAGGCTTAGTCTTAAGGAAGGTGGGTCTTCGTGTAAGTTGTTGCTAACTTCTTGAATTTGCTTTCTAGTGGTTCCCTTTGTCCATGCCAGTGTTCGAGGCCTAGCTGCTCTCTGTGGGCAGGTGAGCCAGAAGCTGGGCAAGCAGGGGCCTCACCCTTGGGCGCTATCCTGAAGACCCCAAACACAAGGAGAAAAGCTGGGAAAAGTGGTCCTTTGACAGCTCCAAGGAAGTGAAACAGAGTCTGTGCCAGCCAGGGTCTGCAGCCAGAGAAAGGGCAGGAGACAAGGGCAGATCACACCACTTGTCCAAGAGGTTTCTCCGTGAGACCCCTTACCTGGAGTGTGAGGCCAAGGCCCATCCAGGAGGCACGGCCAGAGGCAGGGTTGGAGACCTGACAGCTTTCAGCTAGGCTGAAATCTTGAAATTTGCTGATGAGTTTGTCTCATCAGCAAAGCCATTAATTAAAAACATTGGTGGGTGTTTGTCCCTGAGGGATACTCTCAGTAACCAGCTGTCAGCTGGTTTTGTGCTGCTGATCACCACCCTGGAGACCAGCTAACTTTCCACCCACTTTGTAGTCCATGTCTTCAGCCCATATCTCACCAATCTGGATACAGGAACACAGTGGGCGAGGCCTGGATAAAGTCACAGTGAACAGCTTTCCATGCCACCTCCACCCATGCAGCCCTGTCAGTAGAGGGCAATCTCTTTATGACAGAAACTGCCACAAGACTGCAAAACAGCTTAATTATTTATTTGGTCTGACCCACATTTTACTGGGAGTTAGATCAGGGCTTTGGCTAAGCAAACACTTGTCTTGTGTTACCTCTGCTGTAAACTTCTTTTTCTTGTTACATAGTGGTGCTTTTCCTTCACACCAGTTACCTCCCTTACAGAAAATGGTTGTATTACACACTTAATATGCTGCACAAACAATATCAAGGTTGCCTTCTCCAGGTTTTTCAGGTCATCAGCTTTCAGTCATTGTCAGAAATTTGCTGAGGTTATTGTCTTGAAAATTCTCTCCATGAACCAGTTATGACATTCACTGACTTCTCTTTGTTTTCTAAAATGCAGAAAAACGACGTTATGACTGTATTTTCATACATAGTTCACTGTCTTTACAAATATTCATTTTCTTTTACTTGTAATTTCTTCTTCCCTGGTTGATTAACCTCAGGATATGATTTCTACTTCCTCTTTTCATGACTGAAA
This sequence comes from Gymnorhina tibicen, assembly GCA_013399875.1. Taxonomy (NCBI): domain Eukaryota; kingdom Metazoa; phylum Chordata; class Aves; order Passeriformes; family Artamidae; genus Gymnorhina; species Gymnorhina tibicen. Next base: position 770,617 of record VXAZ01004970.1, on the reverse strand, counting down.
ATAATATCAAGGAAAAAAAAGCCAAAGAAAGAGTACTTTACTTGCAGGTGTTCTCACATAAAAATGTCAGAGCACAGTTTTGTGCAGGGAACCTTCTGTCTGAGCTTCTGCAAATCAAGTGATAACACTGATATTCATAATACAGTCATGATACAAATGATGTACTCATGACAGAGTTCTGGGTTTGCACATTTCTAATTCAAATAACCACATTATAATACTGCAAGCTTATTAAGTGGCTCAAACAGGTCGACATACTACCCGTATTCTGCAACCATTTAAAAATTTTTATTCTTGTGTCTCAAATGAACAAGTTTCAGTTGATTTCCTTTGCCTTCCCTTGCCTTCCCATCCCTTCCTTTCTCCAGATGGTTGATTTTGTCTATCTGCTAGTGGATCCTTGTGATGTGTGCATAGCATGCAGTTTCATGACATGTTCTAATGAAGTCTAAAGGGTGGAACAGCCATCAGACCTACCTACTGGGATCACCCAAAGAACTAACATGAAGTTTTAAACCAGAAAAGACCTCCTTTGTCAATTATATTTTGATGTCCCTGCAGTCATATGAAACACAGGGAATCTCAAAAGACTCAAAACTGCAGAAATGGAGTGAAGAAGGCAATTTTGAGAATTTAATTGCATAGATGATGATAGAAGAGTTTACATTTTGAAAGAAAGAAATGCTTTAAATATTTTCATTATGTTACTTTTTTTCCTGTTTCTTCTCAAGTGGGTAAAGGTTGACTTTTTGTTTCAAATAAATAGGTAAATGGAAGGCAAACATTTTTACCTGAGGTCACAGAGGCCATCTAGTCAGATGTCTTTTCAGCTTACCTTCAGTTTAAAGTATTTTGGCCTGGAGGCCAAAATATGAGTCTAATTAAGAAATTCCGTTTGGCAATTATTTCTTTTATAGTTAGATTGAAAAATAAATTAAATTTATTACCTTTTCTATTTTCTCATTTACTTCAGAAGTACCTCAATCACTATTCTAAGCTTATCTCCAATCACTTTTCAAGCACTAGCTGCACAATTAATATTGATCTTTTTTGGTGATTGTTTAGATATTCTACTGACTACTAAAATCTAAATCTGATTTTAACAGTACTTCCTTGAAGCTAACAAATAGTTAACATGAAATAAGATTAAATTAGTGTTATTTGCTCTTTATTAGTCAGTAAAATGTGAATCTGAATCTAAGATTGTTCCAGCTTTCTTTCTATAATATATATTTGTATTCATAGAATAAACCTTGTTTAAATATCAGGTTCTACCCACAATTTTAAAGACTACTGAGCTAAAAACTTACAAGAAACTAAATTATAAGCTTAGGGAGCTGGGGATTTTGGTGCCATTTTAGCAGTCCCAGAGATTGAGAGTAGGTGGGTTGAGCATGATTTCAACTTTCTCTGATCATGCAGGAATGATTTGCTGGTACTGCAGATACTTTTTCTTTCTCTTTAGTAACCGTATGTTCTTTAAAGAGTTTCTAAATTCACCTTCAGCTAATAAAAACACATTCATTGTGTTACATCCTATTAAAACTTACACTGGACTCCCTGCTGTATCTAGTTCTCTGAGTTATTCAAAAAATAAGGGAAAACGGTAACATTTTTAGGTTAATTTTTAAATGAAAGAAAAAACCCCGAACAACAAAATAACAAAAAGGTACTTTAAAATACCCAAAATGTCCAAAATAAGCCATTTTTAGTTAAAAAGTTTTTGCACAAAGTGACCTCTTACATCCAGAAGGAAATCTACCAACTTATATAGCTCCAAATCAGGATTCAACAAGTAGAGTGCTCTGTTAAGAACCCAAGCCAATTTTTTTAAATCAGCTTATGCTATTTGATTGTATAGGGTAGCACATTTGCATTAAAGTGGTATTTGCATGCTTATGCTATTTTCATGAATGTATTTTATCATGTTTTTCTTGCTTTTGTATAAAATCATGTAGTCTACTAATTAGTAATCCTTGCCAGTGTTATTGTGACTCGTAACAACCATGTGAATCAGCAGCTCTGAATATTTCTCTAAAGGGCATCCACCCAGTCCTAAGACTCACATCCCTGGTTGTACAAATAAGTAAAACTGGAGTTGGATTTACCTTGGACTATTTCCCACAGATTGTTATTTTTGCCTCATCTTTCCTTTCTTTGCAGCTGGGAAAGTCTATATCAAAATGTCACCTATGGAAAACTGTCACTATGAAACCATGAGCTGGTTTTCCAAATAGTTCCTACGTTTGGTTATTTGACAACTGTCATTCTAAGTAAAACTTATATCACTTTTAATCAACGTTTTTAATGGAGGGATATTCTAGATATTTCAGACGAATAATCAGCCCCCATATATTAAGTTTCATTATGTTATTTATTATTGGTGAGATACTGGTTTGAGCCCCAAAGCATGTTTTAATATTTCTTCCAGAATATATTTTTAGCAATAACATTTATAACTCTGGAATTTTTGCTCTCTGTGTAAATGTGCAATTTCTTTTTACCTCTCACTATTATTATTTTTTCCTTCAGTGCTTCCTTGGGCAATAAGTCATGGAGACCAATTACTGGTATCTTGAGAAAGTATTCACTTTTATTGGGTTTGAATATGCTACCTGTTAATTTCATGGTGTAATTCTCTGGGGGTATTTTTTGTTATGGTTCAGGATGAACAGTAATCCCCAAGAGAAACTCTTTATAGCATACTGTATCTTATACTTTTACACAAATATTTTAACCTAATTAATATAGTCCTCAAGTACTACTTAAATTAGATTTGTTTGAACCTTTCCCTCTCCTTTTCAGTTTACTGAACTGACTCGGAGAGAAAAGTTACAAAATAACTGGTAGGTTATTTTTTACAGACATGTTGCTGTAGGATTTTTGAGTGCTGGAGAGCCAGAAAAAAATCAGAGACTCTTCCAACAAAAAATCCCAAATAAATGGATGTCTGGTTAAACACTAGGCTTGATCCAGACCATTATAAAAGCAAACAAAGTATTTTTATTTCACTAAGTTTCACAGAAACCAGAATAGGCCCCTTGTCAAAGTTGCCCATTAGTAATTTGCAGCAGCATGATCATAGGCAACCCCTGTTCCTACTCACTTTTTCTTGACTTTGTAAAGGACTCACATGTTTTCACAACCAAAGATAGAGTCCTACATGCCCTTGAAAAATGGAGCACTTAGAGATTAGATCATTTTATGAACTAAAGACCCTTTTGTTCACTGTTCTGGCTGACTGATGAGTTGTTTATCCTATTTTTTTATGACGACATTTAAAAATACACCTGTAGTACAATCTATGTCCCTAAGGAACATTTTAAGATACTTGTGGGTAGAAAGTACCATATGTGCAAACCACTGCAGTGAGTTAAGAAGATTCTTATTGAAGATTCAGTTGAGTCTTTTGAACTGAAAAAATATTTGTAGGGTTTGTTCTGAAACTTACTAAATTGCTTTCATTATATTTCTGGAGCTAAAACAGATGTCTTTTGATACTGTGCTATTCATCTTTTATTAATTATCTACTCAGACATATGAACAGACCATTTGAAAACTATAAGCATTAGCAAGCTGAACTCTTCTGTATTGGCTATACTCAAAATTTTCCTCTTAACTAAAATGTCCCTCATTAAAGGAAAATATTTAGGTATTGAGACAATATCCGCTGTATTCATAAGCCTGTAGTTGAAATTAATAACTAACTTATTTTTCTAATGGAAATCTATGTGTGTTTTGCTTGCATATATTGATGTTGCAAACTTGTCTTTCATGGAGAAATTAATTGCTCTAACTAGCAGCAAAATTTCTATCATATGTATAACATTTTATATATATAGCAAAATAGATCTCAACCTGGATTTTTTTCACCTTAGGTGGGTTCTTATACACTGAATTAGATGTGCTACATCAAGAAATCATCTCTACAACATGCAGACTTTGTAAAATATTTTGGGAGCCTTGCAGTGCAATTTAACAGGCCCAATAAGCATTTGACTTCATGGTGCTTTTACTTCATTGAAACTGCTGAAGATCATCAATAAAACTTCTGAAATGCCCATGTGCTTACTGGGGGGAAAGAAGAGATGGAAAGAGATGAAACAATCTCTGCTATGGCTCCAGCCCAGGAAAAGAAAATTATGCTGCTGAAAATTGTCTTCCTAGAACAAAAATGAGAAAAAAACCCACCACTATTCAGAATGAGAGTAGTGTCCCTCTGTACTGGGACACTACGTTAAATTGGGGTTAAATTTGTTCATAGTAGCTCATGAGGTGCTATGTTTTGGATTTGTGACCAAACCAGTGTTGATAACACAGCACTGTTTTAGCTGTTGCTGAGCAGTGCTTGCACAGTGCCAAGGTCTATTCTGTTTCTCTGTTCCATCAGTGAGCAGGCTGTGGTGCACAAGATTTGGGAGGGAACATAGCTGGGACAGCTGACCGCAGCTTACCCAAGGAATATCCCATATTACATGACACTGTGTGTTCTCAGGAATAGAAGGTGGGGTAAGAAGCTGGAAGGAAAGGTGGAATTTCAAAGTTATACCGCCTGTCTTCCCAAACCACCATTACTGATGGGGCCCTGCTTTCCTGGATGTGGCTGAGCACCTGCCTGCCAACGGGAAACAGGGAATGAACTCCTTGTTTTGCTTTGCTTCTGCACAGGGCTTTTGCTTTACCTACTAAATGCCTTTATCTCAACTCAAGGGTTTCCTCACTTTCACCCTTCCAGTTGTCTCCCAGGTCCCACTGTGAAGCTGGGTGGGACTGAACTGGGGCTCAACACACAGCACTCTTGGAAACAGCACCTTAGGAAATGCTGCAATATACATTCAGTACAGAAAGTGTTCTGTCAACAATTGCTTTTTAGATTGTCATATCTGATTCTTTAACCACAGGTCTCTGCTCCCTAAACACAAATTACTTTCTTTGTCTGAAATCCCTTCTCCAGAGATAATCCTTAAAATATATTTTGATATGGAAGAAGAGGTGTAAAGCTGGTGAAACAGGTGATGCCTTTAAATCATGTGGGCGTGCACAAGCAAGCAATATGTGTATGAGAGAAAATTGGGGGTGAATATTATTTCTGCAAATAAGAGAGATTTAGGTTGGTGTGTTGATTCACGTTTTTAAACATAGAAAATTATTTTTAGTGAAATAGACCCCTTTTAATTCTTTCTTCCTGCTTGCTCACCTAAGCCAGTGTCCAACACCACTGATTATCATTACAAAACATCAGTGTCAATTATCAGTATGAGCATTAACAAAAAACCATAACAAAATGCACTAAATTCACTTTTTTTGTGGCCTCTAGGTCTCAGAGTACTTTTATAGGGTTTTTTTTTTCCAATTGCCACAACTTGCACTAAAAAAAACCCCAGCAAAACAAACATAGAACTTTCAAAAGTTGGGTTTCCAAGGAAGAAAAAACCAAATATTTCATACAACTGTAAGAAAATTAAAAAGTATGCCCATAGAGCATTAGATCAAAGGTCCACCTTTCTCTGACACCATCTATTAAGAACTTTGTAAATTTTAAGACCAGGGTCACCTGCAGTGATCATTCTCCAGACTGTCTCCTTTTCTCCAGAGGCTTGCATTTCAGGTGATGCTTTTGCGTTTCATAGTCTTGATAGATTTATTCCATTAATTCGGACAGTTGCATATTTAACCCATGTAAGATTTTAGCCTCAAAGCATCCCATGGGAAAGACTGTGACATGCTGCTTGCACAGTGTGTAAAAAATTCTCTTTCTGACTGTTTGGAATTGTCTTTCCCAAGGTTGTCTGGCAAATTCATGATAACTGGCAATGTAACACTTGTGCAGAACCTGCAGCAACTGCAAACAAGACTGGTGAATAACTTGAAGTGGTGCTGTGATTTCCAGTGGCAGATGATACCAGATAAGATTATTAAATAAGAGAGTTGCTCAGATCTTGGCAATATGAAGAGACAGAAAAAGAGAGCCCCAGTGCAGCTTTGTGTGGGAGCCTCCTCCAATGGCTGAAGTTACTGGGGAAAAGCTTCTGGCTCACCACAAAGATCAGAAAAGCTTGTGGTGAGGGGGGTGCAGAGGGCATGGGGTGAGAAAACTGACAAGGAGAGACAGCAAAAGCACTTCAGATATGTCACATGTCATTGAACTATCACAGTCCAGCAGTTTGGTAATGCACGAAGTATCAGTTGATAAACTGATACTTCTTGGTATGAGGATAAAATATATGAATAAGGCAATTGAAGTTCCTTGTCACTTAGGAGGATAGGCCTGCAGAAGTGAAAGACTGAAGCAATTAAACATATTGACTAAGAGTCCAGAGGAAACAAGACAGTAGGGCCTGGACATGGAATAAAGTTAAGGCATAAGGAGACCATAGGCTGAACATAGAAAGAAAAAAGACGAAAAAGAAAAGATATAAGAATAATGATAGAATAAGGTGTATCCATTTATGATAGCATTTCAAATATTTCCTCTCACACATCTATGCAGAAGAGACCAGAAATCTGAGGGTCTTTTCTGTCTCTTAATTGATAAAAGCAGTCTGTGTATGCACTAGTAACCCATGTAACCCTAGTTACACAAAAGCATATAATGTGAATTTGTTGTTTGATGTACCAGTAAGGATTTGGGAACATTGAGGTGAAGCTCTTGATGTCTTTTACAAATGGACAACACAACATTTCCCAACATTTGGTTAATTAGAGTACTCCTTTACAATCAGATGTATACCAAGGTTTTCAGTAGATGCTATTCCTTGCTTGCAAACACTCCAGTTTTCACATCTGTTGGTCCTTGATGAACTACAACTGCATCCTTGGTGTACTTCTACATCAAACAATGTAGTTTCTTAACTTCATGGTTGCAGCTTTCCTCTTGGTGTAGCTCCTGCTTCAAACTAGGCAACCAAAGAACACTCCTTATGAACCAGTTGAAGGTAACACCCTGCCTTTTCCCTCAAATTCTCTTATTTGGTCATGAAAAGGGGCACCAGTCTCTTCCTTTTGTGTATTCTGCTGCCATCCTGTGGCTATTTCTTTTCATTCACATCAAGATTTAACATAAAATACCTGGGTTTGCACCTCATGCAAATTGTAGGTTCCACACTCTGTTCTCAAATATCTATAAAACTTGTCTCTAAGAAGTATACTCCTTAATTTCATATTTATTGGTATAGGAGGCATCTGGCTGACACTTGCAGAATAAGCATTTCAGAGGTTTTCAGCTGGATTGCAAAAGTTATTATGTGAAAATACACAGAATTTTCCACAATGAAGAGTAACAGTGAGTGCACATATCATTTTACAGTTCAGTAAAAAAAAAACTTTGCTCACATGATACTTTCCAGTGAGATGACATAAAAGTAATTGTTCATAACAGCACCTTGAGTTGTCTCAGACAAACTCTACTTTTTTCCATGTACTGAGTTTGACTTTGCACTTTTGCACTTTGACGTGCAATCATTGAAGAAGCCCTCTGGTTTTTTAAATGTTTTTTGTCTTGAATTATGCAATTGGAGACAGGAAAGAAATTTTTTTCTCTGAGCTTTTTTCCTCAGGTTTTAGTCTTGAAGGTCTTGTGTGAAAGTGAAGACAGTTTGATGGTGAACATGGTGGTGGTGCTAGGCTGACAATTGGGCTTGATGATTTAAAGTTATTTTCCAAACTTAATGATTCTATGATTCTAAGACATAATCAAGGTAGAAAACTCTTTAGATCATGTAGCTGGTAATATCATCAGTCTTGCATTTCACAAAATTACTTTAGTAGCCTAATGGGTTTTGGTTTTATTTGGAATACCCTTTCTGGGGAAAGAATAGGCTTCTAATCTGACCAGTCTAAACTGAAAATAAAAGAACTTCATCAATTGCAGCGGACAAGTTCTTCAGCTGTTGGCAAAGTCGGCCTAATAATGCCTCTCAACATGCACATATGAATGTGAAGCACAGGCAGCCTTGTATTATTTAGAATGTGCAGACACCATCCCATTGAGTCTGCTTTGTCTATAATGCGTTTTACACACACTCCTTTGTGTCTCTTTGATGCTCTCTGACCACTGCCCCCTCATCAGGTCAGACACGTACTCTGAAAATCTGTATGGAGGATCAGTATGTGGCTTCTTTGTGGATAATGGACTTCAATATATTACTTCTATTTAAAGGGATGGAGGGTATAAGGGGAATTTTCTGCCCTTCTGTAGTTGTCAGATTTTTGCCTTAAGCACCAAATGTAATTTTGTGTTACCAAACTCTTCCTGAAACATGAACATATAACCTAACATGTCAGTTTTAAAGAGATTAATGATGGTGGTTTAAGCAAATATTAAGATACACAGGGCTGTTAAGAACAATAGTCCATGCTAACAGAATTTATAGAAATTCAAGCTTCTGCTTAACACACTTGGGTATGCTGTAGTGCCTAAGTTTTAATTTATCAATATGCGTAAATGCTGAAAATTCTGCTGCTCTTTCTGCCTAGAAGCATTGCCATCTTGCTGAAGTTGAGCACTGCAGCACCTACTTCATGCTTAACACATTTGGGAATTACAAATTGCCTGACACTCCCCAAGAGCATTGAATGCAGTACAGATCCAGAGGGGAAAGGATGCTTCTCATAAAACGGTAAGAAGAACTTTATAATCCTTACACGTTTACAGTTCCTAAATTTAGATATAATTGCCTGTTGCTTTACTCCATCTGAGATCTCTGAAGTGATGAGTGTTGCAAGGAGTGTTGCAGGTTAAAGTTGAGGTGCCTGTTTCTGCTGTTGCAATGCAACTCTTTTCATCCCATTTGCTTATAACTGTGCCACATTCCTTAGGGGCAGAAACTTTCCACATTTTATGTTAGTTTAGGTGTGAAAACGTTTTAAAAGTTTAATCTCGCACACTTGTCTGTCTTATGTTTATGTGCATGAGCCACGTGAAGGAAGAGGATTTGTCCATTTATGATCAGTCAGAAACTGTAATGTAACATCTGAACTAAATTTTGATAAACTGGTATCTTTGTAGTATCGGCTTGGAATCTAAAGTTGAGAATGAGGGACAAAAGTTAAGCTGATGGAATATTAAAAGTATATGCACATAGAGCAGGATTTTTCTCATCACACTTGGGAATGAGAATACAGTGCTCACTGACACAGGAGAATTTTAGGGTTTTTCCTGCTCCTTTTAAAGTGACTGCAAGTATTGGCTGCTCTGGGAAACATTTTAACTTCTAAGATCTTAGCTTAGGAGCAGAGAATAAACAGAAGCAAGAAAGGGGGGAAAAAAAATGCTGAATTTTGAATTGTAGGCTTCCAAAAACTTTTAGACACACTTAGTAATACTTGTAAAATGTAGAGATTATCCTATCATTTTAACACCATGATGTTGAACTCTGTCTGACACAGTGTCCTTTTTTTAGGTCAAGATAAATGGACAGCAAAAGTTTTTAGAGTCTGCTGAAGCATTTTGGTTGGTTACCTGTTTATTTTGTCACAGCAGAGCCAAACTCTTTGTTCAGAACAAGTATATGCCAGACAAGCATATTACAGGAAGCCAACACGTCAGACACTGACTATAGAAGCTGTGGACAGCATTACAAGGGGAAGGGAATGAAGCTGATGGTTTTTCAAACATCTGTTTGAGAACAGATATCTTCAATCACTAATAGTTTCCATCCAGTTTTGTTTTGCTTGCATGTGCATAATTTGCAGTGATGAATCTCTTGATAGTTGGAATCCACCAGTCAAAGAAAATGAAATCTTAGCATCCTGAAGATCACTGAAATCTGATTAATATGGAAGGATGAGTAGCAATCATCTTGCTTGACACAGTACTTATTGAAAAGAAAGCTAAAAAACCCTGTAATTTTGAGTTGTGCAAATTATTTAACTTTCTACTAGGAATCAAATTGAAGGAGCAATAAGAAGATGGGAGTTTTCCAGTCAGCAGCTCTTTATAATCACTGTGTCTTGACAGGTCACACACAGATTCTGTAATTACTTCAGCTGTGGTATATTAATTTTCTAGCAAGATATGGACACAGGCAACATAGCATTATGATGTTTTTTCTGTCTTGATCATAACTCCTTGGTCATATTTCTTTCCAGGATATTGCATACAACCATAAAGCTTTTCTTTCTACTGAAAAGTAATGACAGAAGGTTAATGTGAAGATGAAAATGTTCTCATTATTGTAGCTGCAGTTAAACAGGAAAGAATCCGAAAGCATTTAAAACCAAAAATAAGAATGGAAGTTGAAGTGGGAAGTATTACTGTATTTCATCACAGAAACAATAATTCTTATTACAGTATTAAAGATACTCAAAAGCTGGATAGAAAAAAATATTTGGCTATGTTTAAAATCTGTATGTAAAGAGCTGTGTACAGCATGGGGAAGGCAGTATACCTAATCCTCAGAAACTCCTCTTTTCCTCATCAACTGAGGCATTAAATTACAGGGTAGGAAACTGAAGGAATTTCTCCAACAAAGAATAGTTCTGCAGAGGAGAACATGAGTTTTACACAAATTATTTACTGTGGAGAGAAGTTCAAATATTAATTGAGCTAGACTACAACACTGCTTTACCATAGCCCTTGCTGTCTTCATTCATTCATAGATAAGGAAATTGAAGTGGAAGAAGCCAAGCTACCTCACTTCAGCACATCAAAAGTTTCTAAAAGAAGACATATATGTGCACCCAAGGTCCCGCCACAGTCAATGCATAACCAGTCTATGACTGGTGGAGTGTGGAAAGCCCTCCAGCTGGCCCCCAGGTGTACAGCTTAGTGCAGGCTGCATTGCTCCATGTGTTCCTTTCATTGCAGGGGCAGAATGCATTTGCCTAAATGCTGTTTGCCATTTTATACTCTCTTGCAATGACACCTCTGCATTTTAACAAATGACGAGTTGCGGCATCAGGCTACTCAGTAATTCTGTAGCCTGCTTGGTACTGAGCTTAAATCGCTGAGTCCTCGACACAAAACTATCCTTACCGGCTGTATTCAGTTTGGGTTTAAAGTATTCTTTTTCTCCAAAAAAAGGAAAATTTGTTTTTTCTTCTCCATATGTACCAGAAAAAGAGGTATTATGAAAACATTAGGACCAAATATCCACATGTCTTGTAACTATAAATGTGAACCTAAAAAAGAGTTCCATAGGATTATTAGACCTATTCCAGTCTGCAAAGACAAGAAAGCCAGCCCTGTGTGTCTGAGGCAGCACATTGTCTCTGCAAACACTTGTGGAACCCTCTTCTCTGTGGAGTGTGCTGGAAACCCACGAGAAAAACCTGTCCTCATTGCACTCTTTGCAGAGTTCTCAAAGTTCACATTGCGGATGATGAGCCACCACTTATGAATTAGCATATTATATAAATCATGCTTGATTATAAGGGTATATTCCCACTCCTTCACCAGCACAATGAAAATAGAACAGGAAAAAAGAACTGTATGACTGTTTTATTTACGTAAAGACATGTCATTAAAATTCTTTTGATTTTCCTGAAGGCAATTTTTTTACATTAGTAGGAATACAGATCTGGCCTAATTTCCTATCTGCAAATTAATGAGGATTGGAGATATTTAAATTACAGTCAGTGAACTCAGATATTTAGAAAAGGGAATATCTCTGCTGAAAGACATTTGTGAGGAAAAGTACTGAAATTAAGTTGGAAAAGAGAACTTTTTGTGGATCGGGTATATGACAATTTTCGATATCTAGTGTTTTTTATTTGGAGCAGCAAGTTAAAATAGGTATTGCAATGGGAAGTTAAATGGATGCTTGTCAAAACTGGGCAGAGTTGGATTTTTCTTGAACGTAAGAAGCTTTTTTGCTTTTTCTCTTCTTTTGCCTTCATTGCTGTGTGTGGTTTTCAGTCAGGGTTACATATCCGCCTTACAGACATCAAATTGTATACTTTAATTCTCCAGTAGGGTACTGGACCTGATATGGCAGATCTGCACAGAGGAAAGTGAGCTGGTTCCTGGAGGCAGCGTGCAGATCTCGGCAGGAGGTGGTGGGCAGTTGCAGAACTTGTATAATAGCTGGATCAAGTGCAGCCTCATGTAAATACAGGCCCCCTCCCTAATAACATCAATGTCTACAAATTCTCTGTGCTCCGTGGGGAGTCATGGAGGACATGTGCTGCACAAGCACACTTGCATGTTTTGCTGGCTGTATCCTCTTTCCTTACAACATATTCTTGAACCTACTGGAATCACAGGCTTTTTTTTTTTATTTTTAAAAATTAAAATTATTTCATTTTTTCCCTCTTCTTCTTTACTGTTGTTTTCTGAAATATCTGGGGAGGCATGACTGATGAAACACTGCTAATTTAAAGCCTACAAATATTTGAAGTTAGAAATCTGTGACTTTTTATGTTACAAATTTTCAATTTGATAAGAAAAGCTTAAAACCTTGAGCAAAAAAAATTAAATTGGCTGTAATATTGATTTTAACTATTACTTTCAGTTGGTAATTGTATTAATTTCATTTCTAAAGATATCTACTGAGTATGTACATTTCCTTGACATTTTTGTCTCTAGTGTTTCAGAGCAGTACCTAAGTGACAGCCCACTTCACGCAGTTCAATGTTCTACCATTACATCTGTCATGCAAAATAATTACTGCATTCTTGGAAACTGGCTGCAAAGAAATGATTGATCAAGTGAAACTTGAGGACTGGGTTGGAAAGCAGAGGGGTGATGACAGAAGAAGAAAGTGGATAAAATAATTTTTTATTGCACATGCAAAAAATAAAATTATTTGAAATTTTTCCAACTCTGAGTTTCTGCCCAAGGGCCTTGCTGATGGCTGACCCCATTTCCTGCAGTACTCTGTGCTGTCAGGCAGTTCCTCAAACAGCCACTTACTTCATGGTGGCAAAGCTGAATTAATTTAACTGGAAACCTAAAACCCCTGTGGGCTAAAGGAGACAAGTCTCTGGCAAGACACAAAAGGTCCTTCCAGCTCATATCATCTAAGGATTTAACAGAAGTCCTGCTGTGGACAGCAAGGCATCTGTGGACACTTACTGGCCACACAGTCTGAATTAGTGACTTCTGCCAAAGTTCCCCCAAAGCAGTGATAGTCACAATCTCTGTGGAGATATGATGCTGTTTTGGTGCACAGGTCTGGAGCAGATGTTCTCCTGAGGTCTAAATTTCTCTTATCAAATATACTGTTTGTGTCTGTACAGATTTTGTTCACCTGACCCCTAAAAAGTTGTGGTACAGCATCTCCGTATTGGCAGTTGAGAAGAGGTTTTTATTGAATCATGAAGGAAAGGTGACAGTATTCCTCAGTCTTTAGGAGTGAACTCTCACTAATTAACTGTGGCTTTTGCTGCTGCTGACACATGGCAGAAAGGTTATGTGTACATTTTAAGATCAGCAGAAAGACTGGTTAGCAAAGGTTTTTTGACCAACACGTGCTCAACTTGCCAATTTCAACCTACCAGAATCAAAAGAAAATGAAATTAAACTCTTGAAAAGATCATCCCTTTCCAAACTTGGTCTTTAATCCAAATGGTTCTTATAATCCTCTCCACGTGTCAAATTGGTGTTACACTCTTACCTGGCATCCTCTATTAGAGAATGAATTTGAAAACTACTGCAGTATTAATACTGTGTATTTACTGCATGCAACAAATGTTAATGTAAGGTAAAAAAAAATTAAATAAATTAAATTTTTATGATTGAGCTTGATTTCTTTATCTCTTTTAGCTTAGGAAACTTCAACTAAATTTTTTATTAAGACTTGATAGTGTTAAGCCAGTAAGAGAGCAGGGAGAACAGGTAAGGAGAAATTAATGCAAAAATGATATGTTGTATTCATGAAGAATTCACCATGAAGATCTTAAATTTTCTCTAGAGATAAGTTGAACTGGCAAGCATGCTTTTACAGAGGAAATATATTTTTATATCTCTCAGGAAAAAGTCTTCCTCAAAATCCATATATATTTAAGAAATGAAAACCTTGCTGAGAAGCTCACCAAGATTTGGGGGACAATCTTTTAACTCTCTATTTGGATGACCTCTGGCAATAAAATAACCACTGTTGTAGTCACAGTTCCGAGACACTGAATTTTTTATATATATTTGTTTAATTTTTAAAATAAACATTCATTGGCATGATACCTCTGAGTCCCTAAAGGGTTCAAAATCATGTTTACATCCATCTTTACCTGGAAATCCAGTTACAGTCACTTATAATGCATCAGTTTATCCTAGTGATAACGCATCATTAATTGTTTGAAAAAAGCAAAAACTGACTTTCAAGTGTCATGGGAAATTAAAATATATTACACTGGAAACACTGGTAAGTGGAGACAATAACATGTCCAGAGGATTCAAGAGGAATCCTACAGAGCTTCTCAAAATAAAGCCTGTGAGGAGAGCAGCCAGGAGCCACATCTCCTCCTGCCCAAGCAGGCAGCCAATCGCAGAGCTCGGAGGGGCTGCTGCTGTCCCTGTTCTCTCTAAGTCCCATGAGCAAAGTGCGGTGGGAAGTGTCGATTTATAGTATCAAGACAAATTAAATTGCAAGTTCAATGGGTCTATGGATCTTGTTAACCTTGGATCTCAGTCTTCCAAGTTTTCTGTCTCATAACAGACCCTTTCCATCTAACTGTAGACAGTAGAAAATGGGGACAGTGCCTATTAGTGGCTGTTATCAGCTGGATGGATGTTAACAGAGTTTCAGCATATATATTTGAAGATACTGGTTTCATGTCAAACAACTTCATTCCTCCTGTGTAAAACTGGGTGGATAGGAAAACATACTTTAAAAAGCTAAGAAACTGGTGCTTTATTTTTAGACATAAATCCTACTGCTGTTAAAGGAGTTTACTATATTAGGTTGACTAATACTTAATATTTGTAGCTGTTGAGTCACTAAGTGAGGTCAATGGTAGTTAGAACTCGGGTGATCATTCTTCACCAGCAGCTGATACCCCTTACCAGCTGATATTTCATACTAGATTGTAGTCCCTGTATTTCACTAAAATCAGTTGCAGTTTATATCCTACATTTACTTCATGTCCTGTAGTCAGCTCACTGTGAGGATGCACAAACCGAGTGAGGGAAGCAGCTGTTATATCTGTGCTCTTCAATACAGACAATATATTGGCAAGGAATTACTTTTCAGCATCTTTTCTGAGTTCATGTCCTCTATGCTCATCAGAGATGACAAATTAATTAATATAGCAAGTAGAATAATGTAATAAGAAACCAAGCATCTTCAAAAACTAGGGGTCAGTTTGGGGTATTTTATGTTTTGTTTTCCCAAATAAAAAATAACAAAGCCTTAAAAGTTAACCTTCTCTCTTTTTCTTTTTCTTTTTCTTTATTTTTTTCTTTAAGAAGGACTTCCCATATAAGCTGCCTTTTGTTTTTGTTTCTAAAAGATACAAGGCCAAATGTCCACTCTGGAACAGAAGACACCACTCACCTAATCACAAAAGCATCACAAGAGCAAGCAAAAATCTATCTACTCAAAATTTACTACTTCCTTTCAGAAGTATTTCTGAATTTCATAAGATCTTCCTGAAAACTTTTATGGCAGGTTTTGTCTTTCTTGCTACCTTCCTTGTCATCTTACCAGCTGGGCCTTGCCATGCTGGGAAAGATAGGATCTGATATGGGAACAGGAGTCTCTGTGGTTTTCCATAGAGAGAAAGTAAGTCAGATATTCATCTGATATAGAGCCACATACCTCCACTGACTTTGAATCCATATTTGGTCTCAAAGAAATTAAAAAAGAACACCCCAAAATCTCTCAAGCTGCACCAATATATAGTTAGGGGTATCAAGATTGGTCTTTAGCATTTTTTCCAATTCCTGGGGAAACTAACTCCACTAGGAGTTTTGGCATAATACTGTTAATCTGAAAAAAGAACAGAGAAACTCCATCTGCCAAGGCAAAGTTTAAGGTAAAATAAGAGGTCTGGGATCTAGATGAGAAATACAAATATTAAAAAGTCCTGACCAGCACTTTCCTGGGTTGGCCGTCCAGTCCGTCTTTGAGTGATCAGACATCACAAGGTGCCTTGTTACTGCAATTTAGTCAACTTCAAAAATCTTGGTTTGTGGTTGATTTCTTACAGTCTTACCACTCTCTGAATGCATCCTTTGTCCGGCTGCCTTCTTGATGATTATTTAGTTGTTACAATTTGTTGCATTATTTCTATGTAATCTAATTGCAAACCCTACAACCCAAGAAAACTCATCCTTCAACATCTTATATCACGTTCTAACAGACAAAAGTAGCATGTAGATGTTTATGCATACATGTAGTTTTTCTACAGACTCTCTCAGCATCCAAGATTTGACAGCTAGAACAGAAAACCATGACAGTATTCTAAGGTTTGGTCTTTGCTCTGAAGTGACTGACATTTCATCATTGTGTTGTGTTAGATCAGTCCTGAAGGTAGTTGCAGATCAAGCCTGTAAGAAAGGTGCAATAGGAATTTACCAACTTTGGACTTATTTCTGTTACAACTAATGCCAAGGCTCTTTCTGATATTGATGCTCTTTCTCAGCTAAATTTTTAGCACATTTTCCTCTGACCTTTTATGGATAATTCTATTGTTTACTTATGCAGAAGAATAGCTGTAACAATCAGAGCCATGATCCCCTCTTTGCTAGTCAGGAGTTACCAGTAAATTCTTTTCTTTTCTTTTCTTTTCTTTTCTTTTCTTTTCTTTTCTTTTCTTTTCTTTTCTTTTCTTTTCTTTTCTTTTCTTTTCTTTTCTTTTCTTTTCTTTTCTTTTCTTTTCTTTTCTTTTCTTTTCCTAGTTCCTAGTTCCTAGTTCCTAGTTCCTAGTTCCTAGTTCCTCCTCAGATTCCTTAGTTTCCCCCTGTGGATTGTTAGAAAATGTGATATTTAATCACTAAAAAAAAACCAACAAAATTTCTAAAAGGAAAACAACATACACAATTCCATGGATGCTGGTGTGGATGGTAATGAAAACCTTCTTTCATTTATGTGTAACATTAATAGCTGAGTACCTAGGTCCTTTCTCAGGGGAAGAATTGAATTACAAAAAACGGAGGAGGTGTGATTTCATTTCCTTCTTGCATCTGTAGAACATTGTGGGGTCAACAGTCTTTGTTTTATTTGCTTAGCGAATGATATAGAAAATGTGCTTTCTAAAGAACATGAACACCCCAGAAAAACAAAGACCTATACAAAGTGAATGAACGCTTTTTTCAAAATGAAACTCCACTTAGTGTTTTCCTCCTATTTGGTTAAAAATCTGAGTAAGCTATGTCAAAGGTTAGAAATACAAGAAGCAATTAGGCATTTATTAGTTTTTTGCTTTGTTGACTACTCTGCAGAATAATGATCAGCTTTATTTACTACGAGTATGCAGATTTCAGACTGCCTTGCTATTATCCAACCTGAATGCACAGAGCTAAATCAGAGGAAGCTTTTAGTGAAAAAAACCAGGAAACAAAACCACTGCAAATACCAGGTCCTTCAAAGAAAAAAAGATTAGCTGCTATTTATCCTCAAGTGGCACTGGAGAACAACGGAGACAGAAGCAGAATAACCTGTGTCCAAACAAGCTAGTGGCCTGCAGCCTCATCATCCCTGAATTTAGAATCAAAACAAATTTAAAAATCTTACAGATGCTGAGGTTGGCAGAAGTGAGAGTGAGTGGTTTTCAAACACACTGATAGACACTGGGAGCAAAGGAAAAGCTGCAGCAGTTTGCAGCTAGACTCACAAAGGCAGGGGAGCAAGCAACTGAGTGGACAAAGATTAGAGATACTGGCCAGGAACTATTGGGATGCAGGCTGAGTATGAAACCCATTGCTGTTTTAATAATTTTGCTTTTTGCACTGCAGACATAGAGGGACATAAAAAACAACATTTTTACTTTACAGAAACTGGTTTTGAGACTCTAAAGTCAAATGTTTTTTTGGATTATTGAATGTATTTTTCATTGCCACAAGTTTTTGTTGCATTGTGCAGGAAACAGAACTGGCTGCATGCAATTCCTTTCCTGCTCTCATCAGGCAGTGCTACCTGAAGCTGCACCTTTCTGGTTGTGCTCTTGATATAAACAGAAGACATAAACCCCTCAAATAACTGCAACTGTGACACTTCCCCATATAATCCTTCAGAGAAGGAGTGATAGAATTCCAATCCCACATTTTCTCAGGTAGCAAAACCATCTCTTGGTCCCAGTTATGGATATTTGGCACCTCATCCAACCTTTGATGAAAGAAAATGCTACAGTTCAACAAAAACCCATGTGAAGCTTGGTTTCTAAAGGATGCTTTTTTAAAATTTGCCACTGTGTTTGTAGTAATGTGTTATTACCGTGAATATTTTCTAGACTTGGTCCTTTCATGTCAAAGATGAAGTCTCAATGTTAATAGGACAGTTCAAGTTAATTTTGAACCACTTGTAGGCCTTTAGTTATGCTAATCTTCTACTTGCAAGCCAAAACTTTATTCT
The DNA here is from genome assembly GCA_013399875.1 of Gymnorhina tibicen. Lineage (NCBI taxonomy): Eukaryota > Metazoa > Chordata > Aves > Passeriformes > Artamidae > Gymnorhina > Gymnorhina tibicen. Next base: position 752,168 of record VXAZ01004970.1, on the reverse strand, counting down.
AGTCATATCCAAAATCAGAAAAACTGAGCTAGTTCACGAATTGCACTCACTACTATAGCATCACAGTAAATATATGCTATGCTACTTTTATCTGGAAAAATATATAGTAGAACACTGCACATGTCATTCCTTTAACTGTTTATACACAGTGTCCTCTGGAGGAATTTGATATATTTTTTCACTTAGCCCAGTCATGATTCAATTTCTCACATTCTGAACAGCAGGCACAGATCTATATTTCTTTTCTGTATTTCATTACTAGCTGATAATTTTATTGTATTTCATTTTGAGATTCATCTCATGAACACAGTATGTGTTTTGCATTTAGCTAGATCTTTCTTATTTTTAGATCTTGCCTGATTCACAGTATGCTTAAAAAAATAAAAAAGCCAGCCACCCAGTCGCTTTTGTTCTTGCAACCATTTAAAATCAATTTGTGATCCTTTCCACTCAATCCTTTTCTTTACAACTGATAATACTTTCTGCATGAAAAGTTGCTGAGTTGAGAACAATAATATATGTTAAAACCATATATGCATTTTTCTTTTTAATTGGTTTTATTATATCGGTACATTTTCTTATGACCTTCAAAGATGGGATTGTATCATGAAAACCTCTGTACAGAAGAACAAATAAAGGACCCACTCATTCCCTCTGTGACTGCACATACTGGAAAAGAGATCTCAGCTTGGGCAATCATGTGAAAAGCTTTCCATCTTTCCTGTTTCAGTCTAAGGTAAAAGCCTTGAATTTTGCTCTCTAAGGTTCTGGGAGGAACAGGGGTGAGAAATCTTTTCTTCTTGTTATCTACAACCTGTCAAGGCAATCACTTAGTCTTCTAAGTCATGAAGACTTCTCGGTCTTGTCTACAACAAAGCACTCTAAAACATGGGTCTGCTGGGTGCCCTTTGGGAATTCCTAAACTGAAGCATCACCACTGAGTTTCCATTCTGTAACATGCCAGCAACAGCCTGGATCCTAGTTTGGGGATATCCTAAGACGCACATCTGCAGCAGCCAGAGCAGCCAGATACATGATCCGTGATGAAATTTGCTTCCACAAGGACTACTGCCAGACTGTCTCTGAATTTTGTCTCAATTTGATGGTCATTCCAATACCCAAAGCTCAAAATATTTACTGCTACAATGGAGGAAAGACAATACACAAGTTTAGAAGCTGAGATGTTTTCTGCTTTTTCTACAAGCTGTAAAATATTCAGACAATATTTGGGACTGTAATAGAAAGTGAACTAGAAATGGAGCCACAAAATTCTCGTAGATTCTCATTCTTGTGCAGAAAAGTTACATTGCAGACCAACATCACAAGAAAGTAACACTGGTATGAAATGTTTGAAATATTAAAATACAAAGTACTTCAAACATTTTATTTTTATGTCCAGGTGTTCTTTTTGTCACACGGCTTGACATTACAATTTATTCATATATGGGAAGTGTTTTAGTATTTAATATTCTTCAAATGCCTGGCAATGATAAAATTTCTTTTAGGTTAATATATCATTGCAATCACTGGTAAAAGTATGCCTTGGATTTCAGGGTTCTTACCAATAGCTAAGATTACGATTCAGAATCTAAATATCCTTTCTTACTTATACTGAGGCCAATCTGATATAACAATGAAAAAAGTAAACAAATATACACAAGTACCTTTTTTGAAATGCATTATCGTTCCTTATAAATTTATTTCATTTTTCAGTTGTTCTTTGCAATCCCCCAAACTGTTAACCACTGCTTTTAATCTGCCAGCACACAGTATATATCACTGTATATATGTATATATCACTGTTGTGAGGTGTCACAGAGGCACATAGAGGCCCACAAGGTTGTAACACTCGTTTGGACACTATCAGCTCATGTGGTTTTTCCTGGGTCTAGCATTTGGGACTCTGCACTGGCAAAATTGAAGAGTTTACACAATACTTTCAGCCCAAGAGAATGGGCTTTATAGTTTGTTCAGCCCTTCCTTACCATGCATTATCATAGTTTTTGAATCCTTTGGCACACAAGTACACAGACAAGCACTCTGCAGAAATAATATACAGAAGCCAGACGTATGGACAAACAGAGGTCTGTTGCGGAGAAATTCTTTCTCTGACTCTATTTTATTCAGCAGTATACAGACACAACCTGTACCTCCTGGAGGACCTGATAGGCTTCAAGGAGTCACTTTGTTTTGGCATAGAAAACTATTTCAGCTAATTTGTGGAAAGAGACATTGAGTACCTTCTTATGATTTTGATGGTTTTTTCCCCTTTTTTTGTCTCAAAAAAAAATCTTTCATTTTTCATATATGTGAAAGGACCAAAATGAGATTTAGTTGTAGAGATACTGACAAATTGAGGCAAATTGATGTTTCTATTGTAGAAAATACAACTTTTGATGGAAAAAAAAAGGTAGAGCGAACTACATAATCCAAGTTGTCACTTACTACTCAGGCCTTTGTCTGTATCAACTGTTATCAGTGACACTACTCAGTACCTATAAGCATTTGAAGATGTAAATAATGTAGTCAGTGGCTTCCAAAACAGAAAGGTTGGGGTTTTTATCTTTCATGTGGCTGTCTCTAAGGTTTATTGAACTCAAGCTGTGTATCTTGGTTGATTGTATCTAACATACTTTACCTGTTTGCCATAAGATTATAATGGTTTTTAAGTCCTGCACAGAGAAGCAGATGTTTAAAAAAATGTTTGAACAGCAAGCTTAGTGTAGCCACATTACTACATGGCATTCAGCTGTGTAAGGTTACAGAGTTATTGATGTGCTGCAAACTGAGAGCATAGATTGTCTTTCATACAAAATGTGTTTGACTTTATCTGTAACAAAGTAAGCAGAAATCACATACTCTGAACTGCAACTGTGGCAGTTTTAATGTTTCTGTAAAATTCTTGTTTCTGCAGTATCAGGGCATCCCTTTGAGTTTCCTATCAGATGTCAGGGGAATTTAAAATGAAAGAAAACCTTGAGTGAAAGAAAACTCTAGGACAGATTTGTGTTACAGAATTTTTATTTGTTAATTGTACTTTATTTGACTTCTTAATGTTAGTGCAAGACCTCAGCAGAAAAAATGTAAAGACCATTTTATGGGTAAAATACTAGAAATATAGGAGTATGTATTATAACTGAGAAAGAGGGGAAGTTCTCCCAGGGAAAGAAAATCAGTAGCTCTCAGATCCTCAGTCTCCTAATGAATGAGCTCTGTTCAAAATTCTTCTGAAGTCCCTATGGTGCTAGGATTTGTTTGTTCACAAGCAGTGTCAGTGCACTTTGCTAGACAAGCAGCACTGGGAGAGGGACCTGTCATTTTGTGAGAACGTGAACAGTGAACAGGAGGAATGCTGTGTTTTCTGAGAATAACCAGAGGAAAATCTTGATCTGATACAGCTTCAGTAAAATGTAGTGCACATCAAGCATTTTTGAGCAGACTGCTTACTTAAGAGGGTCTTTTGGGGTCTTTCTTTGCATTTCATTTACCTGAAAAATTATTTAGCTTTGGGATTTTCCACTCCTTTTTTTTTGTTTGTTTGATTGTTTTAACACAGTTATCAGTGTTTTGCATCAGTCTCTAATCTGGATTATGCCTTCTAGGCAGTGTTAGAGCATAAATGCTAAATAGAAATTTTACAGAAATTGTATCTTTCTCATATACTACTTAAGATATACGAATATAGTATATGCAGATGGACCATCAAATCTCTGGGGAGTTTTATTGCCTTCTGCTTTGATTGATATTTCTCACTGATACAAAAGACACAGTTTACATATCTGAAATGCGGCATGGACATGTGAATTCTGAGCATGAATTGCCAATATAAAATTTTAGTAAGAGTCTTAGCTTAGCCTACATTGCATCTTCAAGTATATTGTCCTAGGCCAGTAATTACAGTCTTTTATACAAGACCTATTTTAGGATACTGTTTTTATATAATGTATATTTTTATCTTGACTTTGAAAGATCAGATCCTGTTTGTCATGTAAATTCTGCCTTGTGAATGCTTCAGTGACTTAAAGGAACATCTCAGCTTCCAAGAAATTGAAGCAGCAGTATTTTTCCTGTGATTGTCATGTATATGCAGTTTTCTTCCAAATTCTTCTGACTGAAATAAAGGTGATGGGGCGGAGGTGGAAGAAGATGTTATGGCAAAATTAAACTAAAATCCATTCACAAATGAAACAACTCAAATAGATTTTATTTAGTTCTACTTGGAGTCAAAATAAATTTAAAAAAACCCCAAGTGTTTATAATATGCAGGCTGAATGCTCAGTTCCAACACAAAAGTTAATGGAGGTCCTCTTCCTTTTTCTTTTTCTGCTCAGTCTTCCACCTGGTTAAACTTGAACACAAGATGCTTAACCAAGATCCTGTAGGGAGTCACTGGTACAAGTCTCCCTGTCCAGAATCCCTTCCGCCTTTAGGAATCTTGCTTCAGTCCTGTTGGGATCACCCAGGTCTGTGAGCTGCAAGTGGTATTAAAAAACCCCAAACAAGTGATATTTAAACAGCTGGTTTAAAATCAAGCAAATTGAATATCTAAAATCATGCCACAAAGAAATTGTTCAAGAGGGAGGAATTCTCATCAGTTTTGCCAGTTTTTACCAACTGCAAATCTAAGTAAGGATATTTTTTTTTATATTGATAGAGGTGCTGGGTATAATAGATATCTCTCATGTCATCCAGTAACCTACTCTGTTTTCCTTTCACTCTGCATATCATATCTGCTTAGAATAAAAAGATGTCACAATTGCAGTAGCCTTGGTGTTCCTAAGTTCAGCAGCTGTCTTGAGATGTATACACACTGCTTATTTTTAAACATGCAAAACTACTGGGAGGAGAGAAGAGGAAAATGAAGAATTCAAAGTGATTACCAGAGTACGTTATAAATAATATGTAAAACAATGGTATGTAAATGTACCATGGTATGGTTATTATACATTGCCACAAGAACTTTTTATTTAATTACAGACCATGGAAAATGAGTCTCCGAAACCAGGCAGAATTTTAGACAAAGCTAAATAATTCTTTAATGTTTCATAAACGAGGCAACTGCATCCTCACTTCCTGTTGTGTAGGCAAACTTAAGGTTAATAAAGGACATTAGAGTAACAAAAAATTTTCCACTGGTGAACAAAGCATGAGTCTGGACAAAAATCCAGTCACTTTCTCTGCATTTCCAGGATTTAGGATCTCTCTCTCCGTTTTAGGAAGACTGCCTGGTTCCACGAGTAAATTACTACCTGTCCCAGAAACCTATGGGTTTATATACATTCGTATTTCAGTCTGACAGTAATGTCTTTGTAAGGATCATCCAGCAGAAACTGTACTATTGAAAATGATCTGCTGAAGTGATAAAAAATTTCAAGATTTCAACAATTTGGCCATGGCATTTAAATGATACAAGCTGAACTCTGCACACATCCTAAATTATATGGTCAGGTAACTCAGAAAACATATTCTGCATAAAAAAAAGATTCCTCTGATATCACCTATACAAAGTAAAAAATGTGAAAGACACATATATTAATGCCAGAATGAAAGTACACTAGTTTTTACCTCATGAAATATAACTCAACAAGCATATGGTCCTTATTTCATACAAGCCTCTTAGTTCTCTTCCAGTTTAGGAAAAGTGATTTGAAATATGGGTGATACTACTTAAACAATCTTGGGTCCATCTATGAATTCATTATATGAGTTCCTATTTATGTTATTTTTCACTGCAAAACAGTCGGAGAGGATTAAGTTTTTCTGAAATGAAATCCACATGTTGGTAAATTAGGCTGTTACATTTCCTACTTCTTCAGAGTTAATTACTGGTCAATTCATATGGCAGAGTTAAAAATAATAATGAAGCTGACAAACTGGTGCCTCAGCTACTACCAGTAAATTTGAAATAAAAGCTTCATTTTATATAAATCTGTGAGAGTAGGCATCGTCCTGAGAACTTTTTATATTATTTGTATCACTCAACAATTTAATTTGATGGCTAATCATCTTTTATTTTTCTCTTTTTCTCTCTCTTTTTTTTTAATTTTTTACTCTATTGTAGGACATGAAGACTCATGAACACTGAAACAGAAAGCCTTTGTGTGTACGAAAGAGAGGAATCCTTTTCACTAGCACAGTTAAGTACAGACTTAAACCCAGCAGTCAGATCACTGCTCTACCACACCCTGAATTTGAAAGACCAGGTAGGATATGCTAGCATGATATTACTATAGCTTTTTTCAAGAATATTTTTTTCCTGTGGTCCATTTTATCTTTGCCGGTTATAAGTTATTTCAAACTGGCGTTGACTGTCTGTAGCTCCTGAGGCACACCAGCTGCCATGCTGCAGTGCAGCATTGACCTCGGTGTTCTGGTTGACTCCAACAGAATTGCTTGAATCATTTGACATTAAAATAATGTTCAGTGACTGTCATTTTCAACCAATTTCCTGAATAATTTCAAATCTATTAATATACAGGAAACTGCTGCTTGACAAAGGTTGGATTCTGTGAATGCAGGAGCACCAGTTAATTTTTAACTTCCCTAATTATCTGAAATGAAACCTGATATGACAGACTCATTTTCAATACCAGATAGTGAGGAAGATGGAAGCAATGCACACAACTGACATCCTTGTCTGAAAAATTGCAGTGATCTTTTATTTTCCTTTTAGTCCAATGTTTTACATGAAAAAAAGAAAGCTAAGCTAAAAATATAATGCTACTGCACTAGGCTTAGGAGACTTTGCTCCAAAAACTCATGGAAATTTAAGAGAAGAAATTTGAGTTTAAATAGGTATTTTGCCTTTACACTTGTAGCTTATTAACTGAGCCTGTTGATTACAGTTACAAAAAACCCAGCAAAATTTTCTTTCTTTATCAGGCTTCTTGGCTGGAATGAAAACAGAAGACCCAACTGATCTATAACAGGCATAATCTAGATCTTGTTACTGCTTCTTTCAATATTACCTCCATTTTCATTTTTCATGATTTTACCTAATGACAATATTAAATAACAAAAAAAAGCCAACATGTAACCTGACACTTTTAAGGTGCTGAGCTCCCTTAAAAATTGTGCCCAATGCATTTTTAACTTACATATTACATTTTAGACAGCTAACAATTCCAGATGTGAAGTGTACACCCGAATATTTTTTTCATGGCATCTTAGAGTGTATGCACTAAAGGGTGTCTATGCCAAGCTACTTAAAGCTTGGTGAAAAGATCGTTGCTCCGCTGAAGTGACTGGCTACATATTGTGAGCCAGTAAGAACTGAATCATTAAAGAGTTTATTTTCAGCAGACAGAAAAAGGAATGATGTTGCCAGATTGAAAGATATGACATACTGTTTTACTTTGATGAATATTGAAGATTGTCTCTTAAAGAAAAATTGAAGACCACAGATCTTCACATGTCAAAAAATAGATGGGCCCAAGGGAGAAAAAGGAAAGGGAAACACGAGCTAAAAATTGAACTGTTGAAATGTGGTGATCATCATAGTCATTATACTGCTGTCAATTAGATTAGCAAGTAGCTCTGGAAATAGTATTGGATGAAAAAGTAATGGAAAACTTATTTTGACTGCAATCAATTGGCTTACAGAAAATTAGCTAATGAGTGACTTGAGTTTTCAACTCAAAGGTGGATTTCTGAAACTCTCAGTCTTCTGGATAAATACCTAAAATAAGTCAGATCATTATCTTTTTACAAGCAATATGTCCAGAACACAGAAAAAAACCCAGCTCTTATTGAATTTTCCCCAAATACTTCTGAAGAAATGGAAAACCTGCTTATCTCTTCTGCTTTGAAATAGGAAGACTCTGAAAATTCCTTTCTAGCAATTCCCAGCACTCACAGAGGAACATATAGAAAGGCAGCAGGCCTCTCCAGGCAGGAGACCAGCTTTAGCATTTGGTGTAAGGAAAAGAACAACTGTAGAACAGGACAACTTTAGGGCAAAGAAAATCTGATCAGCTCAGTGAACGCAAGCCTGGAACCACATGAAAAGAATATGACCATGTGCAAGGCAGTGACAAATTTGCTTTGTGGCCTTCAAAGTGTGGCCCATCTCTTTCTTTACTCTCTGTACATGCTGGGTGCAGTATGGTTTCTGGAAGGACCTAGACATCATGTTTCCATTCAGTCTTAACAGTCTGATCCATTATTTTTAATGTAGTGAAAGAAAAGATAATTTCCATTTAACACCACTGAAAAAAATCTGGTAGTTCTTCAGTATAGGTAGTTAATGTTAGATATGCAAGAAATGGGAAAATGTACCAGAGATATATAAAAGCTATTAAATCATAACTTAATTCCTCATCTCTTGTCAGAGTTGAGACAATCTAAATAAAGTTTTGACATTATGCCATGACTTCAAACAAGATAGTGCTCTTAGGTGCATTCTTAATCTAGTCACAACAAGACAGATGTGAAGGTCCATTAGCTCAGTTCTTTATTTAGAGTTAATTGATGTGAACAAGTCTGAAATTTAAACACATGCATCCATACAGGATTTTCATATGCATACCAAAGCTATTTTTCAAGTAATATAAGTTAAATTGATACATATTTTAATACAGGAAAACCTTACTTTGCAGTTTAAGGCATTGAACGACCAAATTTATGTGTGTTTGTCTCACACAGAGTAGGAGAGGAAAGCAGTAATAATAGCCATGAGTCAAAGCTGTAGTAGCAGGTTTCAAACTGTAACATCTGTATATGTTCACTAAAAATATGGCTCTAATAATTGCAGGATCGTTCTGTCCAGTATTTATTACAGTGATGATGTACTGATGACACAGTACAGTTTTATAAAACCCAGACTCTTTAATCCGTTTTTCTTGTCTCTTTTGATGGTGGCCATACTTCAGATGCACTGCACTGCTGACAAATGAATGAAGAATGCAGAATGCCTTTTCTGTCGGTAGCTTTGCAGCAGGATTGTCTAATTCTTACTGTAGATAAAAAAAACTTTGCATGAATGTGCAGCCATGCTGGAGACAGGAAACCTGAAATGCTTACCCATAGCTTGCATGAGACTAATTCAGTCAGGTGATAAAGAATTTTCATTTCATTCATCTCATTTTTGAGGATTCCACTTATTCTCTAAAAATGCAGTTCTTGATATTTTGCTAAATATGGAGATGGAGAAGCAGAAGAGTTTGTTTAGAACATAACCCATTTCAGCTGTGAATTCTCAGCTTATTTTTTACTATTCTGATGTTTATTGACTTTTTGTAATCACTTTTCCTACCTCTTATTTCACTTTTTTTTTGTTACTGCTTGTTTTTTTTTTTTAGAAAACATTAAGAAAATACAATTTTTAGGATACCCTATCCTGAAGTACCCCAAATCCTCAGCAGGCAAGAATTAGGTGCACTAAGATCACTAGCAGTCTTGCTGAGCAGCTTTTCAAATTGTCTGTGTTGTCTGGGACTGAGGAGTGTCTTATTATTCTACATAATTCTGAACAACACTTAGGACACCAATGTTCAGCACCTAGCAGAAAAGTCCTATAAAATTTAAAGATTACTAATATAGAATTTTATATATATGTAATAAATATATAATGTCTATATATCTAGAGAACAGCAATATTGTGATCATCTGTAACAAAAGTATAGGAATTTTGATTAGACACAAGGAATAGCTACAGTTATGTCTTGATCATCTGTACAGCTAAAAAAGGTGATAATAATCACGTTTGAATTGAAAAGGATGATAAAGGAAACAGTCTTCTTTTTCATCTTTCATGGAATGAGAAACATGCCATTACTTCCGGCAAGTGAAAAGGTCCTTCACAAAGTAGTTGCTCTTCAAGAACAAGTTAAGGAGAGCGTTGCTCTTTATTCTACATGAAATGACTTGCACAAAAATTACTTTTTACTGATGAATTCAGACAAGTTAATACTAAACATATACAATTCTAAAAAGAACATTAGCATGTTAACAAGAGGGCAATAAAACACATACCCTAATCATACTCTGGATGATCCAATCCAATTCCAACTGAAAGGATTAGAAAGACTACCACTTACTTAGAAAACATTCACTCAAGATGTTAGGGAGGCAGGCTTTTGAAGTTCAAGTGTTTGTTGTTAGAATGAAATTTTCAAGCCATTCCTAAATTTAAAAAAAATAAAAAAGAAAAAAAAAAAAAGCAGCAGCAGTTAACTAAACAGCAGAAAACCTGCAGCAAAGGCTGGTAATCTGAAGACAATTTTTTTAATCACATTTTACTGCAGCAGATAACACAATTGATGAAACACAGCCCATCATATAATTATCTCATATTACTGATATGGTCAAAACAGAACAGTAACTATATACTTCTGCCACTTCTCTGTCCAAACACAGTCTCTAAAATACTATGGACTTCTAACATAACACAGACTACTTACCTTTAGCCAGCCAGGCTGTAGGAACTCTGGAGCTGCCCAAACAGAGCAGTTTATCTATCCAGCCACTAATGATGACATATATATGATTAGGGGAAGACAGGCTGCTTGGTGGTGCTTCTGGTCCAAATTGCACAAATACTTCTGGATGGCATGAATTCCTTTTCAGGGAGGAAAAGGGAGTTATTTGATCTATTTCCTGAAAACAGTCATCAGCTTAAAATAGCACCAGAAACTTGTTTGAAGTGTCCAGAGCATTAATGCCAGGATCTCTTCAAATATTTGTCTTTAACACAGAATTTCAGTTCTGTGAGGTTATTACCCAGCAGCCAGATCATGAAAAACACTTGTTTGTGCAAAAACTGCAAAGTCAGTGGTGAAATTACTTATTTAATAAATTATTAATTATAATAATGGTCCATACAATAACTAGCCAGTATAATCAATCATAAAACTATTCATTGATTACACTTTTTCAGAGAGTGGGAGGTTTTTAGCAACCTGCAATAGTTTCCTGATTCTGCAAGGAGTGTGGCAGAGGAAAACTGCATCACAGAGAGAGGAAAAATCATTCAATTGTTCTGGATTTATACCAAGCTAAAACTTTTCAAAAGGCGGGATATTGAGTTCTTGCTGATGGTCTTAATAAGAACTTGTCTAATAGCACCCCTTTGTAGGAACTCTGAGTATGTATAGCGTGCAATCAAATAAATTGGGTAATCACTTTCTCTTAATGGTCTTGTAGTGATTTTAGTGACTGAAAATTCAGATGCTGTCAGATATTCTACATGTTTGTTTTGTAGTTTAAAAATAGTAGGCAGACTCTGCATTGCTTCAGACTGTTCCAAGGATGAAAACATGACATAGGCTTGGCATACGCTCCAGATTTAACTTGACCTATAGCAGTTTTTCATCATTTAGGTAGTGAAAGGATAGGGGAAGTGGAGGGAGGGTGCCACTACATTTCTTCAGAAAAACGGTTCAGAATAAATCTGTATGATATAATTTACTCAGTTCTTTTGTCCTCCCATTCCATTTGTGTGCTCGGCACTTCAAACTGATTATTCCCCAAATCAAGCTAATAGCCCAATTAGTTGAAAGTAAAGGTAAATTAGACATTGTAAATATAGCATAATTTAATTTACTGACAATTAATGAACTGCTGCAGATACAACACATCCACAAAGGAATATCAGGAAGAAGAGAGAAAAAGACTGATCTGAAAGTATAATTTGTTAAATATATATATTTTTTTGTGCTAGAAAAGATCTATTTTATTCCCTCTCTTTTGATTGCTATCAGCATTGCTATATTATTATCAATAACAATCAGGATATAAGTAAGTAAAAACTTATTGTCTTTTCTAAAACATGGAGTATAGGCAGTCTTGCTGAGCAGCAGACCTTTACCACTGATAACTTCAGTACTGTACTCTGTTGACACCTTTAGATCTATCCAGTAGTTAACAGTCATTGTGAAGGTCAAAGTGGAAAATAAGAATTGCCAACAGCAGGAATTTCAAGATATGGCCAAGTATCTTTGGATGTTTGCTGCAAATGAACATTGAAAGTCTTGAAGGCAAACTCACAGATTACAAAAATGGTTAGAGATTTTAATTCCTTCCTTTCATCCCTTTCCCTTCTCCACCCTCATTCTTCTCAGCTTTTAGCAATAAAGCCGTCAAACATCCTGGTTCTACCCCTACTGCTTTTGCAACATTGAATGCTTGCTAGATATAGAACTTGGATGACATATTAGATGGAATTCAATAAACAAAGGCATCTTATTGCCACTTTAGATGCCCTGGTGCCGTTTGAATTGGATCATCAGTGGCAGGTAGAAGCTATTTAAGAAAACTCATGGTGCTTAAAATGGCACCAAATGCTTTCTTTAAGAAACTCAATCAAACCTCTCATATCACTTAATGCATCTAAGAATATGAGCAGGAATCCAGTTCGAAGTTAAGGTGGGACTAAAATTTTGCGCCTAGAGTCAGGATTCTAGGAGAGTGTCAGATGCCCTTGCTCCCTTTCCAGTCACTGGGCTTGGCTTAGCTGCCAATATTCCATCTTCTTGTGCCATGACAGTCACTCTTGAGGTGTAAGTCATGGCCGCCATCTGCTGCTCCAAAAGGTGTGTATCTCACATAGGTCCTGCTGCATTTATTTGTCAGTCCTGTGCAATTGTATAAAGCTGTATAGAATGGCACAGACATTTCAAATTATAGCAAGCAGGTATATAAGTGGACAGCTGGGCTGGATGTTAGCTGGCCTTTTCACATACAGTTGTAGTCAGATCAGCTGCTTTGAACTGAATCCCACTGTTAGAACCTGTATGAAATAACCCTGTTCCTCCTAAAGTCAGCAAGAAAACGAGGCCCTTCCAGAAAAGGGTTCATGAATATCTCACTTCAGAGCATCAGCATTATTTCTCACTTTGAGGAGGACCGTGTTTTGAAGCAGCCTGCAGCTCCTGGGCTGGAGCTGACAGCCCAGGTGGGTATCTCAGGTGGCACATGGGTCTAGACACATCTGCATGATCAGCTGAGTCACGGAGTACCCCAGCCTAACGATGAGCAGGCAGCAGGAGACACACATGTAAGCAGTGGTTGAGTCTGGGAGAAGGCCCAAAACTCATGGGAATCTACAGGTTCGGGCCTCACAGACAAGGTGCTTCCCCAGCTGATCAGTGATCTCAACTGTTAATAGTAGAAAGGGTGTGATGAAGTAAAATCTTTTGATATTCTGCACCCTCTTCTTTGAGGCTGCCTTGAGCCATTGTCTAGTCAGCAACAGTCAGCTGTTGCCTGCTCAGCCTGTCTGGGACTCCGGGAGGACATTTAATTCATTCTAAATTTTGAGCAGTCAGAGCAGTTCCTGTGCTGGAATGTAATTCCAGTAGGAATTAAAACCTAGATTGTAATGCTAAGTCAAAAACTTGACTTTAGCAGGTCAACATTACCTATGCATTGCAATAGGTATTCAGTGTTTGGCCAATTTTATAAAGATATCTAATGATCTAAAATATTTGAGTGGATTTTGTTTAATTTTAATCCCACAAAACCACTTTAAAATTTACCATATGTCATTAAAAATGAAGTCTTCAACTTATGTGACAGGACATAACTATACATTTTCCATTACAGGATGTTCTTTGTGGATAAATGCATTAAAGACCATGAAGTTAGCCATATTGTATGTTTTATGATTATCACAGTTATTGACTGAGTGCAAATGCGTTTCCTTTAGAAACTCATATTATCAGACTACACTTTCAATCTTCATATAGTTCAAATGGCGCAAAAAAAAAAGACGAGAAAGGAACCCAAGTATTCCCCTAGTCTAATACTATTACTGCAGCAAAACTGTTTCTTGCTCATTTTAGTGTCATCCACCAGTTCAAGAGTTAACATATTTCCTCGTAATTTCAGTCATTCTCATTAACCATCATGGTGCTATTTCAAAACATAGATTACAATGTTTTCATAGCTGAGCCTCATAATTATATTCTCTTAGTGTAAAGCACTTGTATTAGGTATATTGTGGGAGACAGAAGCAAATTCTAAAATTAACATTATGTCAGTGTAAAGGCCCCTTTCCCCAAAGACAAACTCCTGCCTATATTTAGTATTATCTGGAGATATCTCCAAATGTCATATATGACCTTCTGTTTTTACTTGACCACTTCAAGCTACATACAAGGTAAACATTTAGCGAGACTTTTCCACTTTTATGAATCCAAAGCATTTCCTGCCAAAAGCCCACCTTGAAGTCTCTGCAAATATTTCCCTGTCTGGCTGTGCAAAGAGCTTTACCTGACTGCAGTTTAATAAATTTTTACTCACCTCTTTCAAAACATAAAGGTCATTAGTGTGCTCTTTCTTCTTTTCCCTCCTGAGATAAAAATTATTCTGAGGACAAATTTAAACCAAAAACCAAAAGAATAATATGACTTAGGCTTCTAATATTTAGCTAAGGCTATTAAACGCTTTTTTGTTCCACCCATCCCAGTATTTTAGATATAGAGTGAATTCTATCCAGCAGATGGTGAACTCTGGTGTCGCTGTCTAAAACCAAGAGGGGTTTTAGGACCACAGGAAAATTCAATATGGAAGGGATCTCAGGAGGCCTTGTAGTTCAATATTCTCAGAGTAGGGTCATTTTTCCCCCTGATGAGGACCCTCTGTTCCAGATTATAGCTGACCAGTTCAACAAGGGCCCAGCCTTCTCAAGATCCAAGCTACCCAAATTCCTTTTGAAATGAGCTGGTGGTAAAGAATTTCTACCAGTCCCCACAGATTTCAGTAGGGAATCAAAGGTACTCAGCTGCTTACAGGCTCAACCCAGATAAAAGAATAAAGCATAGCATCTGTAGGGGGGAAGTTTCTTACAAGGGAATTATTATTTTTTTTGTACACTCACCAATTAAAGAGCTCTCCCCTGGGCTACCAGAAGCACTGAAAATCTTGTGAGCCTGTGTCCTTTCAGCAAATGAAGAAATACATAGGGGGCTTGCTCCAGAAAGCCAAATCAATTTCAAACTTAGTGACTCATGAGCTTTGTTGAATTTAGTGCAAGAACAAACAGTTGTTTCAAGGAAATAAGCAGCACAATTCAAAGTACAAGCTTTAAATCGTTAAAAAGAAAAAAAAGTTTGCTCTCAGCATGGTTATTATTCTTTTTTGATTCTTTAAAATCATAACATAAGAGTTTAGAAGATGGTAATGTGAGGGCCTGGACTCTGCTGTGCCTCCATGAGCTGTGCAGGTTTGAAGAATCTACACAACTCCTCATCGAATCATCAGCTAGAGTTACCCAGTGCCTTCTTTTGATTTCACTGGAACTGATGCTAGCAGAAGATGATTATAGTGGCAAAGAGCAGGTACCTCACAGTGAGAGACTGAACAGAATAGTCTCTGAATAGTAACCTTCATTTTATAATGTAGAAAGGACCTGGGTTTGTAGCCTTTGACAAACTTTACTAGAAAATAAAGCAGTTGTAATAAATGCTACTCCTTGAATAAATATATAAAATCCCATTGAAAATTACCTTCCTTAGAATAAAAAAAATGTTCCCTTATGCCTTCGAGAATTCAATAAAATATTCATTGATGTTGAAAGGGTGGAAGGGAAAATCTCATCACTTGTGTTTGTTCTTTTTCCTTAACTCTTACTTCTCATACTCTTTTCTCAAATATAAAGAACACTTATACTGATTCTTCCATTTAATTTGAGCCTTGAAAAATGAATTTACTTGCCATTTATAAGACATATATTATCTGAATTCCTACTGTTTTCACTCTGTATCCATAGAGTTATGATGTCTTTATACAGTTTGCAAATGAAAGACCCCATGATAGCTTTGTGAAAAAGCAGTGGAGAGTAGTTCACGTATTCTGAGTTGAAAGGGACACACAAGGATCATAGATTCCAGCTCTTTCTTGAATGGCCTATAACTAAGCTATGACTATGGAAAGATGTGATATGATGTAATCACGACAGAATGATGTAATAGAATTGTATGGACCTCTACAAAAGCAAAATTAAATTGATTTTACCCATAGTGGACTAGGAAGCAATTAATACCTCTGCCTGAAAAGTTAGTGTGAAGACATCTGAAGACAAGCAGAGTGGCTCTTCATCTCTTATCTGACACCTAATGTACTCAGTAATTCCTCATAAATTAATTTTTTGGTCCCAGATGTATTCTCTTCTCCCTTGAAATACAGTGCCTGTATCTAGACATTTTGGTTGAGCAGACAAATAACACAAGCACTATAAGCTGTGTCTTTTTATGATCTCTCTTACAAGACCTGATCTCACAATTAGATCTGTGTGGGTAGATCCTTTCTATGTAGCCCAGCTGGCCTAACTCATCACACACAGTCGTGACCAAGAAGAGTATTAGAGTCTGGATCAGATTTGTATGGAGTTTGGTGAGATAGAACATAAAATTTGGAGATAGAACATACAATTTCTTCTAGAAAACATTCCTTTCCCTAACTGGACTGACCTTGGATTTATGTACTTGTTTTAAAATTTAGCATTCTTACACTACTACTTTAATTTTACATCCATGTTATATTTTAGTATGCAATGGTATTGAAATAGCAGGAGGAAATATATGTGTTAAAAGGCTTGAATGGACTAATCTAGTGCTTTCCCTTCAACAGCTATGCTTAGATAGATATGATATGCTTCAACAACTATTACTTAAAATTCCTAAGTAAGCAAATTTCTGAACTTTTACAGGCAGCCGACATATTAACAAAGTAACTATGTTCTGTGTATGATTCTATGGAATATTCGTGATTCTTCCAGTTTTACTCTCTGTACTTCACCACACGGCCGTACAAAACTCTGATTTTAGTCCCAGGAAAAGTTGTGGAATTTTCACATTAGTTTTCATGATAAATTTATCAAACAATTTATGAGAAAATGTGAACGAAAATTCCCCAGTCCGTTGATACATCCAGAGCTGCCCTATCCCAGGTGCAGAATCTGGAGCTTGCCCTTGTAAAACTTCATACTGTTGGTGATGTCTGTCTGCTGTGGATGTTGTCTATCTGGACTTCAGCAAAGCCTTTGACACTGTCTCCCGCAGCATACTCCTGGAAAAGCTGGTGACCCATGGCTTGGACAGGTGCACTCTTTTCTGGGCTAAGAACTGGCTGCATGGCCAGGCCCAGAGAGTAGTGGTGAACGGTGCTGCCTCCAGTTGGTGGTCAGTCACTAGTCCCTCAGGGATCAGTTCTGGGGCCAGTCCTGTTTAATAGCTTCATTGATGATCTGGATGAGGGGATTGAGTCCACCATCAGTAAATTTGCAGATGACACCAAGCTGGGAGCATGTGTCAATCTGTTGGATTGGAGGGTAGGAGGACTTTGCAAAGGGACCTGCACAGGCTGGATAGATGGGCTGAGTCCAACAACATGACGTTTAACAAGTCCAAGTGCCGAGTCCTGCACTTTGGCTACAACAACCCCCTGCAGTGCTACGGGCTGGGGACAGAGTGGCTGGACAGTGCCCTGGTAGAAAGGGACCTGGGGGTGCTGGTCGACAGCTGACTGAACATGAGCCAGCTGTGCCCAGGTGGCCAAAAAGGCCAATGGCATCCTGGCCTGTATCAGGAATAGTGTGACCAGCAGGACCAGGGAAGTCATTCTTCCCCTGTACTCAGCGCTGGTGAGGCTGTACCTTGACTATTGTGTCCAGTTATGGGCCCTTCAGTTTAGGAAGGACTCAGATGCTTGAGATGCTTGAATGTGTCCAGAGGTGGGCAACAAGGCCGGTGAAGGGCTTAGAACACAATCCCTTCTTGAAGAACGGCTGAGGGAGCTGGGGTTGTTTAGTCTGGAAAAAAGGAGACTCAGGGGTGACCTTATCACTCTCTACAACTACATGAAAGGTGGTTGTATTCAGGTGGGAGTTGGTCTCTTCTCCCAGGCAACAACTGACAGAACAAGAGGACATAATCTTAAGCTGTGCCAAGGGAAGTTTAGGTTAGACATTAGAAAAAAATTCTTCACTGAAAGAGTGATTGGCACTGGAATCATCTGCCTAGGGAGGTGGTGGAGTCACTGTCCCTGGACGTGTTTAAAAAAAGACCAGACGTGGCACTCAGTGCCACGGTTTAGTTGATGAGGAGGTGATAGGTCATAGGTTGGACTAGAAGATCTTAAAGGTCTTTTCCAGCCTAGTTCATTCTGTGATTCTGTGATTGCCCAGCCCTGTAATTTGTTGAGATCTTTCAGCAGGGCCTCCTTGGGATAGACAATCTCAAAAGAGGGTATTTCAGGGACCCATAAGAGTACTGGTGAGCTTCCTGTGCAGCTGCCTTGGAGATGGAGGAAATTAGGCAGCTGTGTACCTTGTCCAGTCTCTCAGAGGAATCTTCTGTTGTGGGATTGGTGAACAATCTCAACAATATCACACCAACCAAGACTCCCCAGCTCCCATCTATAAGCTGATGCGTTGACTGGAGAGCCAAGGAGTGATCAAAAGGGCTCACTTGGCCTTTAATATTCCCATATGGCCAGTGCAAAATTCTGATGGAGAATGGAGACTAACAGTAGATTATTGTGGACTGAATGAAGTCATGACACTGCTGGGCGCTGCTGTGCCAAGCATGCTACAACTTCCATGTGAACTGGAGTCAAAGGCAGCCAAGTGATACACCACAATTTATGTCGCTAATGCATTTTTCTCAATCCCTTTGGTGGCAGAGTGCAGACCACAGTTCACTTTCCCCTAGAGCAGCACCCAGTATACCTGGAGATGACTGCCCTAAGGAGAGAAACACATTTCTCCTCTCTACCGTGGACTGATCCAGACTGCACCAGATCAGGGGGAAGCTCCAGAACACCTATGATACCTTGATGATATCATTGTGTGGGGCAATCCAGAAGAAGTAGTTCAGAAAAAGGGAAGCAAATAGTCAAAATCCGTATGAAAGCTGATTTTTACATACAAAAATTTTTTAAAAAGGCCAACAGGAGATCTAGTTTTTAAGAATAAAATGTCAAGATGAACATCATCAGATCCCAGTGGATGTGATCAACAAACAACATCTACATCTCCACCAACTAACAAAAGCTTTCTTAAGCATCGTGTTTTTTTAGAGAATGCAGGTTCCAGATGACAGTCTGATTGCCAGCCCTCTCTATCAAGTGACCTGGAAGAAGAATGATTTCAAATAGGGCCCTGAGCAATGAAAAACCTCCGAAAAAATCAGACAGGAGACAGTTCAGTTCAGGTGAATCCCTGCTGATGAGGCTCCAGTGTATAATAAATTACCAGAAAGTGAGAAGCAATATCCCTTATTTACTG
Source organism: Gymnorhina tibicen (assembly GCA_013399875.1). Taxonomy (NCBI): domain Eukaryota; kingdom Metazoa; phylum Chordata; class Aves; order Passeriformes; family Artamidae; genus Gymnorhina; species Gymnorhina tibicen. The sequence goes on along the minus strand of VXAZ01004970.1, from coordinate 732,943 downwards.
ATGGTTTCCTATTGCCATGTTGTAGGAAAGCCTCAGAGGTGGAAGTCATCTGTATGGAGTCCTCTATGACAAGTCTGGAAACTGCTGAAGAAGAAGGGAAATAAAGTTAGTTTGCAGAGGTGAGAGCAATCTGGTTGGCTTTAGGCATTGCTGAAGGAGAAAAATGGCCAATACTTTATCTGTATACTGACATCAGGGAGGAGATGCAATGTAGGCTCATGACTGAGGGGTGGACTTGATGTGAATGTGAAACCTGCACTGCAATTATCAAAGCAATCAGTTAAAGCTTATGTGGTATGAAGGACAGTGGCTGAAATATAAATATGGAGGCCTGGAAGACTGACTCTATGACACTCCCACAAACTGCCAAGGGACACCCCTTCACCCCTTCCATCGCATTATCAAGGGTATGACAGTAAAAATCACCCAGATTAATGAAAAATGAATTTTGATGAAACCACACAATCTCAGAGGTGATGGAATCAGGTTTGACTAGAGCATGCAACAACCCAGCACTACACACCATCTTTCCTGCTCTGAAAGACTGTTATGACCAATGGTGTCCAAAATCATGGGCGAAAAACTAAATAGACATTTTTATGGGGATTTTGCCACAGGAAAGGTGATGGTGGTTAACTGGGATGTGTTAGAAACTGTGGGACCTGGGCATGACTTAAATGTTACAGAATAACAGGTGGATACTATCCTGGTTTTGACTGGGGTAGAGTTATTTTACTTCCTAGTACCTGATACAATGTGGTGTGTTTAGATAATGAGAATAATGTTGATAACACACTGATGTTTCAGTGGTTACTGAGTAGTACATACCTTAAGTCAAGCACATTTCAATTTCCCATGCCCTGCCAGTGAGGACATGCACAAAAAACGAGGAGGGAGAACAGTCAGGACAGCTGATTCAAACGGTTCTAAGGGATATTCCATACCATAAAGCATCATGTTGAGTATGTGAACTGGAGGTAATTGACAGGGAGGGGCCAATCCCTGCTCGGTGACAGGCTGGGCAGCAGTCAGCAGGTGGTGAGCAATTGCATTTTGCATCACTTGTTTTTCTTGGGTTTTGTTCTTCTTTCTCTTCTTATTATCCCCTTAATCATTATTAAGAATATATCTCACTTTATTTCAATTATTAAACTGTTCTTATTTTTCCAGATCTCCTCCCCACAGCACTGGGGTGGGGTGTGGAGGGCAGGGAACAAGTGGTTGTGCGGTACTTAGCTGCTGTCTGGCATTAAGCCATGACAGAGGAAACCCTGTAAAAAAAAAGTGCTCGCAATGTGCAGAGGACATGGGAACAGAAATTAAAGCACTTCAAATAAAATTTATAAAAAAATAAGTTCTTAAATTCTGTTGACATGGTAATCACAATAATATATTATTACTATCACAATTTTATAGAATCAAGTAAGTGCTCTTCAAGCATAGTATGGAAATAAAATAATTGAAATTCAATAGAGTTTTGTTCTGCACACTGACAGCACAACCACACTTCTTTCTGGTGCTCTTGAATGTGAATCTGTTTTCATTTGACTGTTGAGACTGTCCAGTTTACTCTGAATAAGGCTGATTTCCTGGTTACCTAGTATACTTAAAATGTATGTTGGGAAAACACATTTCAGGAGAACAATTACATGATAATTTATATCTTAATATCTGATGCTTTTCCCATTTTATAGGATCTTTGTAACTTTAAATGCTGTGTGAAGGGGAAATAATTTCTAATGTTACTTTACATTAAATAGATTAATATTAAGTATGTAGTGCTACAAGTTAATTCTAATACCAGGTACTGCAGAGGATAAAAGTTTACATTAATTCATAAAAACACTCAAAAGCTTTAACAGAATTTAGCCTACAACAGCAACCAGCTGTTGCAACCCAGCTATAGCCCCCTGGAATTGCCCATTACATTCTGAGGTGGTTTTACCTACCTACATAATTCTCTATAAGTGTTCATATTGCACTGCCACTTTTTGGTGATCTTTCTAACACTTTTCCTGGTGCATGCTGATGACCTTTCCCCTCATGTTAATGAAATAGCCTGGTGGTCTCAAATTTTATCTATTTACAAGTTTATCAAATTCATTTAACTTGTCAAAGACATCAGGAAATATTTACTACCTTATATTAACTGTGAAAAAATGTCTTAATATTCCAAGAAAAGCTCAGTTTTGCAGCTTTTGTGTTTCCATGTATCTTCAAAGCCACCTCTTTTTTTCTGTGAGTACTCTGTAGATGTTTATAACATTCTCATTAATGTGTCACCAGAGCACTAGTTGTATGAGAATATGTCTCTTGTAATACACTGAAATACTTAAAAGAGTGTTATCTTAGGCTCTAGATAGCTGGGAAATATTTCTGCTTATTACTGGTTTAAGTTAATGTATAAATAAACTGATCTTTTCTATTTTTATTCACTAGGAAAAAACTATAACTGAGATTCTCATATTTTATTAAAGATATTTTGGTTAATACAGTGGTCCATCCTTTTTCAGTGTGAATCCTTCACAATCTGCTTTTTCTTCCTCAGTCTGCATAAACAAGAGGTGAACACTGGGCAATATTTCTCAAATGTTGGTCGGAAGCAGAAATGTTACTACAGACTTGGTATCTGTCCTACTAAAGCAGCAGTAACAACCCTCTTTAGAACAAGGATAGAAGCTCTGAATGTGTAACTCATCTCACATAGTTATTCACTCTGTGAAATCAGCAGCTCCTAGCACTAGCCTGTAACATCACACGGTTCAAGAATACACAGCTGGATTCTATGATTTGAGGGAAAGATGTGTCATAAGAAGGGAAAATGCAAGAAATGCAAGCAGCATGAATAACAGAGGTTGAAACTCTGTCTTCCCATTAAGATATCCTTTAGAAGGAGTATCTCTGGTGGGCACTGAAGGATGAAGAAACTACAAACCTCAGACATGTTTACAAATTGAAGTAGGAAAAATTTTATTACTCTTATAATTCTTAATGATTTCTTCATTTTTATTTGGAGATGCCATAAGATGCAGACACAGCCTTTTTAACAGGAAAGGTCTTTCCATCTCTCCTAACATCTAGTTAGTTGCTGTCGTGGTTTGACACTGGCCCAATGCCAGGCACCCACATAAGCCTCTCGCTCACCCTCCCCTGCCACAGCTGGGCAGAGGAGAGAAAAAAATTAACAAAGGGTTCATGAGTTGAGATACGGACCAAGAGAAAACACTCCAAGGGCAAAACAGGCTCAACTTAGAAGTACAAAGTAAATTTATTGCTAACAGAGTTAGAGGAGGAGAGTGAGAAGTAAAATAAGCCCTTAAAAACACCTTTTCTTCCCCCAACCCCTCCCTCCTTCCCACCAACAGCTCAGGGAGACAGGGCACGGGGGTTTTAAATCATATTAGATGAAAAGTGAAAAGTGCAGAGCTAATATGTTATCAGAGGTAAGTGTTGTAGTGAACAGTCAAAACTGCAGAAAGGACATGCAACCAAGGATAGTTAATGGCTACATTAAGATATGTGTGTTGTGCGACTGGGATGTGTGAGTGCAGCACAGGAAGGCATATCAGCCATTTTCAGTCTAGTTAGTAAGTGTATGAAATACAGCTGTGCCAGGGGTCACAGATTTAGTGCAAGATAGCAAGAAGTACGTTCTTGCAGATGTAAGTCCTTGCAGATGTAAGTTCTCCAAACCCATCCTGAAAGTGGTGCCAACTCTTTTGCACCGTGCTTACCTGTAGAGTTAATGTGGCAGGTCTCTTCTGGTGTTAGTCATGCCTACAGCTGAAGATACGCTCTTATGATAAACCTTATGCATTAGTGCAATCAAACCTCACAGTTTCATGACAGACATACCTTAACGCTGCCATTCAGCACTCTCAGTGAGACTGTGACCTGCCAAGACGCTGGGTAGAAACTCACTGCTTCGGGTGTTGCACTGAACTTGATTCCTCCAGGCATCCACCTCTTTTTCTGCAGCTCCACGTGCCTACTTACAGTCAGCAATTCCTAATAGTAGGATATGATCTCTTCTCATAAGGGCAGACAGTCTTGTTAATGTATTTTATTTGTACCATCTGGCTTTGTAGCTTTATCTGAGAAACATATGGGCTACTTCAGAACAAGTGAAAATAAAACGTTATGTGCAACAGGCTGTGGAAACAATCTGCCACTCTTACTTGGCAGATCCCTTCCACAAGAAAATGTCATTCAGGAGTGTAGCTGTCAAGTCAAATGGTGTCCCCTGCAGCCCCAGGCGCCAGGCACTGACCATGTCTGTGGATGTCAGGAAATGTGGTGTGCAGATGGGCTGTGCAGCTCCAGGATCAGCTGCTGGAGCAGCTTCTCTGTCCTGAGAGGGCATTGTGAAATGCAGGACTGTCTTTGCTTTGGAGAGAATAACAGACTGGGGAAAACTGTGCACTACTAGCAAAATTCAGCTTCCTCATAAATCCTTCTGAACTGATGCAAAAATGTTATCCAGACTTGTTCCTTGAAGCCTATCTGTTCTTAAACTCTGTGTGAAAAATTAAGTTTTTCAGCAATAGGTAAATAATCGGCACAGTTCTGAGCTCTGTTTCTGAAAATCTCTGTAAGAGATGTTAGCAGAAGTGCAGGATGAAACTCTCAGCTTGGTTCTCATCACTCAGAAAGCTTGAAAGGCAAAAGCAGTGCTCCAGATTCACACATATGTTATTGTTTACATATACATGCACTTATATTAAATTTGTATAAATGTACAAATAATTGCAAAGACAAATGAGGGAACAAGGGTGAAAATAGTTCTTTGCTCTTTTGTTGGAAAAAGACTGTGGTTGGAGGTAAAAAAGTTTTGTAGACTTTCCCTTTCTAGCTAAGATTTGGCAGGGGCTGCCCTTGGGGCAGTAGTGGTGAAACTGGGTAGCACTGACCTCTTTTCTTCCTTTCCTGGGATGAGAAAACGCTTGGAATCCCTTTGCTTTGACTGCAGGGCACTGCATGAGAAATACTGTTAATTCTTTATCCTGGTCTCAGGAACAGCAGCAGCCTCTGAATTTCTTGCACTTCCTCATGAGCCTCTGGCATCTTGACATTTATTCAGAGTTTGGTTGACCTCTGCTGCCTTTATGTATCTTTAAAGTTCATTCCTGTGCAACTGTCAATACATCTATTTTGTAGGTTTGAAATAAGAAGCTTTAGGGTGACTAAAAGGACGCTTGTAACTGTTCAGTCAAATGTGGTTGTGATTTTAAAGACCTTTCTGTTTTCGGTTGACTTTTTACTAATATTGCATCTATTCTCATCTACATCTTTGGAATATATGTTGCATTTTCTAACCACTTTACCTTGTGTTTCACGAAGTAAGCTATAAGGTAGAAATAGAAGTGGTTTTGGGATCAAAATTTATCCCAAAAAAATATTCCCTGGAGCAAATTTTTTTACCCTTCAATCCTTTATAATCATAAAATCAGTTTTTCCCAGAATGATTGAAGCAGTGTTATCATAAAGCAGAAAGTAGACTTTAAGCTGTATAAAATATTTTTAATATCATAGGAAAACAGAAGTAAGAAGTGCAGACTATATAACATATACCATTAATTGAGCACTGAGATTGAGGTTAAGTTCTAAAAGAGCTCCCAAGGAAATAAGGGGATATAATGGGTCAGTTTAATTCTCTGCTGAAAAGAGACATGATTATCTAATTTGTTACATTATACGTGACATTCTCATCTGGATAGAGCTGCAGGAGTTGTAGCATCAGCTCTATTTCTGTTTGCCCATTATATGTCAGTGCAATAGCATGCTAAGTCTAATGCAAACATTTCAGAGTGTCTCGTCCTGTTTAGGACCACAAAAACCCCACTGTGCTTTAACTTTTTCAGTCCCATGCAAGAAGTAAGTCAATTGGCAACCTCAGGTGGGGTGCAGTAAGCTCAGCTGTTCCAACTCAAAACAAGACACATTCTGTTCTCTAATCTATGGCATGAGATACATGTAGGCTGTACAGACAGCATGAAAAGAAATGAAAAAGGACATATTTGCTTCATAAAATATCAGTTTCATCCTCAGAAACCCTTGCCTTTCAAAGCTGTGTTTACACTGTAAAGTGCCATTGTTTTCCATCTCCTTGGGTGATTTTTAGTGTCCAGGGAGTCAAAGGACCAAGTGTAGCCTATCTGATAATCCACAAAAATATTTTTTGCCAATCTGGAAATGTAGCTCTGTTGTGGGCAGCTGTGCTCTGCAGCAGCAGGAGATGGCTAAGGTGTGCTTCACAGGAAATTGTGGTGATTAAACCTGGAGATGGTGCAGTCACAGGTTTCATTGCTAACTAAGGAGAATCACAGTCTTCACTCTGAAATTAAAAAAATTTGCTGTTCCCAATGACTTGTGGTGGCTGCCTGCTGCAAGCCCTGGGGACTGAGCAGATGTCTCAGGAGCTTCAGCTCACCAGGACCATGCCAGGCAGCTCCTCCTTTCAGGAAGGCACGCTTCAGGGGCATTTCCCATTGTACCAGGCTGTGCAGACCACCAGTGCCTGGTATATCTGCCAACAACATTCATTTTTTTTAAACCAGAGTATCTCTGCTGACATTCTCATACAAATATTTGGTTATGTATTTGGGTTTTCCACCTTGTATGGCTGCTCATATTATTTAATGTGTTTCATGCCTTCTGCTTTCTATCAGACTGTATCCTTTTTGATCATAGAAAATTTCCTTCGGTCTTTTCTCTTTCTCCCTGGTGTTAAGTCTGATTTTTTTCTTCTAATTTTTTATTTATGTTCACGATTCCCCCCATCCTTCCTTGTATTTCCATTGTCCTCTTTTCCTGTTTCTATGCCTGCATTCTCACAATTCTCTCTGCTCCCTTCTCTTTCCTCCTTCTTTTCATTTCTCTCATTTCTCCTGGAGAAGAGGCTCATGGGTGACCTTATCACTCTCTACTCCCAATTAAGAAGAGATATCATGAGATGAAGTAGTCTCAAGTTGCATATGAGGAGGTTTAAGTTGGATATTAGGGAAAAATTTCTTCACTGAAAGAGTCGTCACCCACTGGAACAGGCTTCCCAGTGAAGTATTTGAGTCCATATCCCTGGAGGTTTTTAAAAAAGGTTTAAATATGGTGCTTAGGGACATGGTATAGTGATTAGGGACGTAGTTTAGACTTCACAGTGTTGGGTTAATGGTTGGACTCGATGATCTTAGTGGTCTTTTCCAGTCTAATTTATTCTGTGATTAATAATTTCTATTGTTTTTCTTCTTGATCAGATGGTTAGCATTACATTGTGTTATTAGATTAATCTATTTTTCAGTGACATTTCCAGGCTGAGAATTTAAATAAAACTAATTCATCTACTATGAATATAAATCTGTGATAGGCAGTCTTTTGTATGAAACCCTGAAGAAACCCAGTCTTCAAATCCAACTTCTTTAGTTAATGGCAAAGGCTGAATTTACAATTAATCCCCTCCCACTCATACATCCCACTTCATTAAACACCTTTCCTTTGCTATAAGGTCACCACAATAATTTTGTCCCCGAACTTCACAGTCTAGAACTATTGCTTTTTGGATTTTTTTTCCTACTCCTGAACAGTTGTTCAGCAACATCTCTTTTTTTGTCTACTTGAAGAAGGATATTGTTTTAAATCATATGGCAGTTGCATAATTTCTCAATCAGAATCAAATAAACCAGAAACTTCAAGAGTTTAAGTTTGTTGAAAAGTTACTCACTTTTGAAAGCCCTCTACCAAAAGAAATAGCTTAAATGCTGATTTTCCAACAAATACATTTTCTTTTCTCTTGAAAGAAAACAAAACACTAGCAACAATCAGGTAGATGTCAAGTTTAATACTGGTCTTCAGTTTTCTGATGTCAATGATTTAAAGAGGACATTGCATTTCTGTAGTTTTATTGGGCTCTCTAAAGGACTTAGCAAATAGATGGTGGTCAAAAAAGCTGCATAATACAGCCTAAGCTCATGTGAATGACAAATCTGGGTGTCTGTGTCCTTTCAGAAACCCTCAAAGTCCTCATCTGACAGGAGTGAGATTAGCTGTCATCTTTAAATCATCGAAGCCTGAGATCAAGCAAGGCTCCTAATCTTAACAATTGTTTTCCTGCGTGTCTCAGTGTAGCTGTCAAGGTCAGAACCTGCAGCTACAGTGCTTGTTCCTAATATGGTAGGGAAGGAAGTTGCAAATGGATGGGCAGTGCTGGCTGGGTAATGGAGAAAGAAATCTGAGTCTTGCAGACAAGGGGACACAAATCTTCAGATATTTTATGTATTTTGCGTGTGGAAAACAGAGTTGAAACCTCATCCAAGTACTGAGTAACAAATCAAAGCCTTTTTTTCCTTCTATCAACATTTCTTAACACTTTGCCCTACACTAGTTTATGCCTACTTATGTTAGACAAGGATTTTCTCTTATCTTATTTGCTTTTACTATATTGTATTTTATTATAAACTACACAGCACAATGAGGGACAGTTACAATTCTATTATTATCTTTATTACCAATGTCTGTTTGGCACAGCAAAGATTGATTTCTGATAGCCCAGGTTCATACAAATGTGTTCTAGAGAACTCTACCCCTCACTCTGAGCAAGGGCTGTCTCTGCCTGAGCCAGTTCCCAGGAAGGCCCAGAGCAGCTGAGGGAAGGAAGAGAACTCACATGTCAGTATATTAGGCTGAAACAGCTCTTCAAGATTTAATATTTCTTGGCAAACTGTAATTCCAGTTTTGAAGGTTCCCATGCTGAAGTTGAAGGGCTGGACAGAGCTTTACATATCTAAGTGGTGGGTTTGAAGTAGAATAACTGTTTAAAATAAAATAAAAGCAAATTTCCTTCTGCAGTGGGTGAGCCTGGCATGCATTACTATAACTCTTTTGTTGAATGAATATTGAACTGAATATTCTTCTGATTCCTGTGGCTGGAATTCATACTAGTCCCTATAGTACAGTGATTTCAAAACTTCCTTGGTCAAGGTAAAAATTTTGAGTACACATTCTCCGTGTACTTACATTTATTCATTTATAAATTATGTGCATGCAGAATGTACTATATACAATTCACGTTCTAAATTGTACAAAATAATGGAAATTTTTTAAAGGATGAGATAAAGACAAACACTATTTTTAATTTTTAAAATATTCTTTCTTATTAATGGCACAAAAAAATTTTTTCTTGCACCCCAAAGGATTACCTTACATACCTCCTGGGTTTTATGCACCTCACTGCACTTTGGAAAGCACTGTTTTAATTGATGTGCTATAGTGGACTGAGCACCTTCTCAGTAGCAGTAGCAACAGTAGCAGTCCACAGACAAGACACTTGATTTTACCATCACATTTACATGAATTTTTCAGTCTTTCAAATCTAATTAATCTTCTGCTTTGAGTCTTCTGGAATATCTGTGGCTAGTTTGATTTAAAAACACTGTTATTATGATATTAGGAAATTATGAAGTAGCATCAAATTCACATAAATATTTCAGTCTTTCAAGTCTAATTTATCTTCTGCTTTGAATATTCTGGAATATCTGTGGCTGGTTTGAGTTAAAAACGCTGTTATTATGGTATTAGGAAGTGATGAAGACTTGACCATAGCTGTCTGCTCACTTCCTTTTGAATAGAGTCACAGAAATTAAATAAGAGAATGTTTGTCATTTATTTAATTGTTTGGAAATGACAGTTTATTAAAAAGTACTGGAGGATGGCTGATGTATTTCCAGTATCGGCTTCAGTACCTGAATCAACATTGTAATCTAAAACACTGTTGCATTTAGACCTGAATTAATGATATATCATTTATTTAGGAGCCTAGCACAAACATTACCATTAATTCAAATTATTGAAATAAATGAATTAATCCAAATTCTGAAATTATTTTAAAATTTTCATTGAACTTCCAAGTTTAAATATTTATATAAATCCTGTAAAGCATGGTTGCTTTCTTGTTTGTTTTTATGAAGGTCAAATATTTGAACACCACAATCTTGCCACTAGCAGAATATAGAAGGAGAGCAACCACCTCCAGAATTCTTCTGTCCCAAAACAGGACTCTGAGGGTGACCTGAGCTGGACTGAACTGCTGCTGTAAAGAACAGACTTCAGCCCTCTGGTCTGCTTTCTCTGACACACACATCACTGTAGCAGCAGTCTTCCACAAAATCTCCAAACTCAGAACTTTGCTTTTCTGGAAAAAAAGACCTTTAACGTTAATACCAAATAATTACAATTGTAACCAATAAATTTTTTAAGTCTAGTCTTTTAAACTGATTTTTCTGTTTTCTACCCCTCAGAAAATCATATGTGGTGTTCAGCTTACTATTTTTCTTACTGTAATAGCTGAATCTCCATCTCCGTACATCTTGCCAAGTTGTAATGGCCTGGAGAGTGTCACAGCTGCCCTTAGGTATTATTAGGGAGTAGCTGAACCCCAGCATGGGGGAAAACAAGGATAGCATTTGTGCCGGTTTGGGCCAAATTCAGGGAAACGTCCGAAAGGAACATCTCCTCAAAGGAAGGCAGGTTAAAGCTGCCCCTCCCCCACCAGGTTCGGGGAAAAAATGTTTTCCTTGGAGGAAAGTGAAGGAGAAAATAAAACCTATTTATTTAACAAACACACAGGGAAAGAATAATAATAATGCTAAATAACAAAACCTCTTGCTGTGAGAGAAAACCTGAAAGATTTTAGAGTCCTGTGGATGTGGTCTCTCTCCTCCTCCTTGGAGCTGGGTCGGCGTGGGCCCCCCTCCGGGCCCAAGGTGAAAATTTTCCCAGTGTGTTCTGGGGTTCTGAACAAGTCCAGAAGAGAAGAAGGGAAAAGCCGAAGTCCCAGAGGAAAAAAACTTAACTCTCCATCTCTCTCCAAAGAAACAGAGCCGAAAAGCTGACTGAAAAGCAAGAAGAGTGCTTCCTCTGCTCCTCGGCAGCAGCAGCTAATCTCTGTGTCCTTGAAGCACAAACTGTTTTTGAAAAGTTCACTCAGTTTTTTCTCTCTCTCTCTTGCACCCAGTTTTAAAGGCACAGAAAGGCTCAGGATCATATCTGGGCATAGAGCAGTGATAGGGGATACAACAGCATAAAGTCACACCAAGACAGCATCGAAGTTCATTGAAAATTGCTTTCCCTCTTTGAACCAAGAAACATGTAAACCACATAAATCACTGACATGTAACTGCTCTGATTATGCCACATTTCTGCCATTGCTGTTTTTTCCTTTCACAGTTTAAAACTATGAAAGGAGTAACCATACATTTTCTCTGCCTTTCAATAGCAACACTGCCCCTCACTTAAAGCTAGAAGCTCTTATCTTGCCAAATTAAGGAAATCTCCTTGTGATTCCACGGACAGGATGGACACTTATTCATTCCTCTCTTGATTTTTGTCAGTGACAAGATATCCTTGCTTCTCTAGAGCCTCTTCAGCAGCAAAGAGCCTGATGCTGTTTATATTTAAGTAAAAAAGTTCCCACAGAGTTAATTGGAAATGGAGAGTAGACCATGGTCAAAAGTACTGTAGTGTACAGACATCACAGCACCTAGCTGGCAAGAAGATTAGCAAGCACATCTGTTCTGAACCATTAAAATGATATAAAGAAATTGCCTTTAAACCACCTGCAGGACAGTAATTTCATACAATCATTACAGAGTCATTAAAAGTTAATGTAGAAAAACCACCACTGTGGGAAATGCAATCCTCTTCTGTGTTCACTAGATACTCTAAAAATGTGAGCAGAGAACAGTCTGAAAACTATTGTGTCAGATGATTATGCCTTGTCTCCAGAATATGTTGTCCCAAATATTTCCTTTGTCACAGATTAGACTAATTGCTACATTTTCAAGCCGTACTGAGAATTTCCATGTTGGACATAACATGGCACAGGGCAGCAGGATTTGCAAGTGCTGTTGAGAAGATATTCTTGAATTCTGAAAGTGGTATAAGGGATCTGAACATCGCTTTTGAAAATCCTTTTTATTCAAAATAGAAACACCAGGATCGGTATAAACAATATGGACATTAAGAAAGATGTGCTAAAATTGAGGAGAGGACATAGTTATTCATGCTAGGATCAAAGCAAGACTAGAGAGAAAAAAGCACTGAAGAGTGAAAAAAGGAACCTAATGTTTTAGATTAAAATAAGAGACACACATTAAATGATGTAACAGAGAACACTGTGATTAAATACTGGAATATTTTCTTATAATCCTTTATTACATAGATAACATGAATGTGAAGGAACCAAGAAAGCAGTCATGGAAAGAAGAAATATTTTTTACAAATGCATTCATCTGCCCTGAGGGACAGAATGTTCTTCGTGACAGACTGGGCTGGAAGACATATCTGGTAAGCACTACCTGTTGACTTTGTTAAGACTTTGACGCTGTTCACCACAACAATCTTGTAAACAAACTATGGAAATACAAGTTTGGACGAAACCATTGGGATCAGGAAAGATCCATGCACATGAGGAGGATGGTATCTGATGTAGAATCACTAGTATGCCCACATTAATTCCAAAGCTACATTTTGTGGGATATTTTCCTTAATGAATGAAAGAAGAGAATAGAAAATCTTATTAATTGCAAATAGGATTAGAGGCAAAGGGGCTACATGCACTTTGGAAGGAAAGAAAAAAAGGAATGAAAAATGGACTTGTCAGATTGGAGGAAAGGTTTGAAATCAAGTGCATGTAATTTAAGAGGCTCTGGATATTGTAATGATTTAATTTAAAAAGCACATGATATTGAGATGTGTGAGGGAGTAAATTCTAACTAAAAATATACAGTATGAAAATAGTCTTTTTTATCTACCAAAATCCACTTGGGTTATTTTTTCTTTACTTCAAGAAAGATATATCAGAGCTGTAATCTCTACAAAAAAAACCAAAAAAACAAAAAAACAAAACAAAACAAAACAAAAAAAAAAAAAAAAACAACAACAAAAAAACCCAAACAAACAAAAAAAAACCAAAAGAAACCCCCCCAAAAAACCCCAAAACAAACAAACAAAAACCCCCAAACCAAACAAAAAAAAAACCAAAACAGAGTGGAAAGAGTGGTCAGAAATGTTGGAAATATAATCGACACAGAAAAACAAGGAGACCTGGTATGGAGAAAACTGAAGGGTGACATATCACTATTGATGAAACACAATCTGTAAGATTTAAAAGCTGATTTTGAAAAATTCAAATGCAATTTGATGTTCCCCACATCTTCTTGGGGGGGTACAAGAAAGAATACCTCAATTGCAGCAAACAGTGCTGAGGTTGACTATTAGGGAAACAATCCATTAGGATAGTGGAGTAATAGCAGATGCTTCGCAGACAAGTTCTGAAATTCCCATCACTGGAATTTTTAAGACATTGGTTTGTCAAATATTAGTCAGGGAAATACTGATGTAATTGACTCCTTGTTCAGTCAGAATCATGGCTGATGTCTCAGGACCCTTCCTCTACCATCCTATGGTGTGGCAATTGCCTGGAGTTTTGGAATAAAGTCGTTTGTCGAATCCATAACTAACTTCAGAGGGACACAATTTTGCCACAGCTGCTGAAGAGGGGGGAGGACTGGAATGGAAGGAGGAATGGAAGGAGAGTTCGAAATGGCAGATACTGGTCTGGAAGGCAGAGTGCCAGATAATCAAAAAGATCATTTAAAAATGTATCATTTAAAATATTTCAGTAAAAGGTAAAGCTACAAATGGAATAAAATAATCAAAGGAAATAGACACTTCTGTAGCAAAAATATGGTCTTATGTCATTTAAATACACAAGCAAAAAGCCAATCAAGTATTCTGTGAAGCCACTGAGGGATATACAGAAAGTGGGAAGTAAGTTAATGACGTTAGTATTGCTCTGAGCCTGAATAAATTCTCTGCTTTCGTCTTCATGAAATAAGCCAAAGGTCAGATTCTGAGGATTGGGATATTTTCCCAAGTGGGAGGGAAGGGAATGGAAGCGTTGAAAGACTTTATGAGTACATCAAAGCAGAGAGGCAATTAGAGCTGATAAAAGTTCACATAGAAGCAGATAGAGATAAATTGCATCCCAGATTTTTTTTAACCTAGCAAGTTGCTCTAAGAAAGCATAATATATATATAGCATTCAAGAGAACAGAGATTCAAGAGCCAAATCGGGGCAGCCATGACACTGAAGTTTATTTATTTGTTGATTTATATTTTTGTTTATTTATTGTCTCAGTGACACATAAGGGAAAGACTTTATAATGAGATTCAGTGAAGTGAGTTATACACTGACAAAGGTATGAGATAGCAATTGATCTGAAATCATCACTGTGGTGTTTCCAAAGTAATTTACACTTTGCAGTCTCAGGTGTTTGCTTCTATTGAAGTTGTTTTCTTAATATCTCATACTTCAATCAAACATAGCTGAGTTATTTGCTGTAGAGTTATGACAGAAGATAATTCACTGATATTTTCTTATAATGATCTCAAATGTGATTTGTTCATACCATTTGAGCTGTCTTGAGCGAATGAGTTAAATAACATTTGCTGTCTTCTTCAGCCTACTTTAGCTTTGCTCAATTGGACCATCCTATACAGAACATTACTGTGTTCTTTATAAGCCAAAACCAGGGAGAACAGCTAAGAGGAGAGAGTTAAAAAGATTTGTGTGGTTTTCCAGATAACATGGGTTAGTGTACTGCCCAATGCATTCAGTAGAGGGGACTACACTGATTTAGAGAAAGAAACTGTGGGAAACCTATAGCATCTACTGATGTCTTTATGCTAACATGCATAGACAGTTGTGACCTTCTCTTTAAGTGAGAGGCTTCCTGTATAGCTCACAAACGTGTATTCTATTTTCAATATTCATAATCTTTTAGTCTTTCTGCTCCCTTATCTACGGCACCCTATAACCTGCTGGAAACAACTTTGCAAAAGAAAGTTTTAAAGTGGTTTTCTTTGATTAATAAAAAGCCACGGTTCATCAGACGTTTAGATCGAGTTATATGCATATATTAGATCCAGTATAAATCCAGATGTTTAGGCCCAGCTTGACCACAAAATATTAGCACAAAAATAATAATTGAAAGATTTCTATTACTAACTGGTCTTCTGAATATGTTAAAAAAAACAAAGACAAAAACAAAAACATTGGCATCTCAGTTAAAAGTCTGCCTTGTGATGCATAAGCACTTAGTTTAAGTCTAGTAATAGAAGTAGTAGAGAGTAAGCTGAAAAAATCTGCACAGGAGATCCCTTTTCCACAAACTGTTACAGTACACCAAAAAGCAGTTTCCAGTGAAAATGGCAAAGGGAAAGATAAAAGCCAAGGAAAACTTTAATACCTCTGCCACAAACTGCTTCAGACAATCCATGCACTTGTAAAGAAGGTTCTGGTTAGAACTGATTGGATTCAGTCAGCTCCTATGTTTTCAGAAGTGCTAGTAAAAATTCCTATTTGAGAAAAAAATTACTTTTGAAACATTCTCTTTTCAGGAGATAAAGTATCAAGTATATTTAAAGTTAAAAAAGGATTTTTTAAAAGCATTATATAAATATGATCTATGTGATTATGAAAAATAAGTGTTAAGATGAACTTTAAAATACTGAAATGCTGTATAGCTCTTTGTGTGTGGTTTACTGGAAAAACATTCACATTTAAAATGCAACATTTAAACAAACCAAAAAAAGATTTTATTCAAAATACCATTCTGAAACCATGTAAATGTGTCTTATAGTTTTCAAAAGACATTTTTGCTAGACTTCTAATCATTTCTAGTTGCAGGCATCTGAACACAGTTTATTGAAAGTGTAGTTTTGAACAGAAAACATAAGGAACAATAAATACAAGGAATAAATACAGGTTTTACAAGGAAATTGAAATATATGCAACCTAATGTCAAGGAATTTAATTTTTAATTCTGAATATCAAATACAATTCCCATTATTATCCATTCGGCTTTGATGAGATGACTTGACAGCCCTTTCCACTCAGAGAGTTTAACAATTTCAAGGTTTTTCTGCAGCAGTCGCAAGCCATCTTTAGACATGGAAAGTGATCCATGCTCCTTCAATCTACACTGAGCATATGAGCACTAAGTGAACTATCCTTATGGATTAGTTGCTAAATTAAGTATTTAGTAAGCAGTGTAGTATTTTAGTAAGTGCAGTGCCTCGCTTTTCAAGTCCTGCTGCAGTCGTTGGCTCTAAAAAATGGACATTTTATGGATTATTTTATCTTTTCTTCTAGCTAGAGGAGTGGGGCAGGGTCACAGGGCATGTCTCCGGTGTGTTGACACCAGGCACTGCTCAGCAGGACCTGTCCACCAGTAACTCTAGTTTAAGCAGTAAGGATTTGGGGGGGCACATTTTTCATCTTTTAATATATTTTATATGCAAAAGGCTGGTACCCAGCAACTACAACAATGAATTGATGACTGAGGATATTGGATATAATTTCTGGCTTTGTGGAGATATCAAATATGTTGCTTATATTCTCTACAGCATAGTTTCTCCTCCTCTGTCAGATGGTTTTAATGATTCTAGCTCTGCTTCCCAGGAGTGTTCTTGATGAGCTTTAATTAATATCTTTAAAGTGTTCTGAGCTCCTTACCTATGCACTGTAATAGCAATATGAAATATGATTAGATTTCAGAAACAGTGACTATTCCAAAGGTTAATAATAACAAGATTAATAATGTATTAAATTTTATGTCATCTGTTAGCATCTTACACATCAGATATTATGGTTTATACTTGTACCTGCTTAGAGGAAAGGATTTTTTGACTGAAGACTTTTTTCCTCTATATTTTTATGTGTTATGTCTAAACCAGATATGGTAAAAAGTCTCTGTTCCTTTCAGAGATTGCAGTCGTCACCAGAGATTTTCTTTTTAATAGGTAAGATCACTGAGGCAGTGACCAGAAAAACTCCCACTCCCACACAGGAAAAGTGAATTTCATGCTCCTCACAAAACCTCACACCAATTAAGGTCTTCTTACTACTTACTCAGGCAAGTTCACTCAGTACAGTACTCACTGTTTCCAGATTTAAAATGGAATTGTGCAGCTTCCCTCAAATTCTCAGTTTGAGACTAATTCACATCTAGTTTGGCCAAAAATCTTTGTAATCTGACAGCCATCCAGTGCAGTGCTGAAGGTGTTTTGATTTCCACAGTCTTGGACTTCTGGTTTCAGAGAATTACTTGTCACACTTGTGGTAAATCCTCCCTCAGTACTGTCTCAGATGTGCTACAGTTACAAGCAGTCACAGAAAGAAAAGCTTTGAATAAAGCGGGGCACACTGTTGGATGGGTATTGATAGTCTTCTGTCTCCATCGTTGCTCTTTGATTGAAAATACAAGGGTTTTAGCAACATTACATGGAATTGGACATCCAAAAATTGCTGGCAGTGAGTGCCAGTGCTCCCTCTACACAGTAGGACTCTCACCAGAGCATCTGCAAACCCTGCATGTGCTGACCAAAGCAGCTCCTAATCTAGGCCTTCCTGATTCAGCAGGATATCTCAAGGGCTAGGTTTCTGAACACTATCAGGATTGATTTTCTTTTTTTTTTTTAATATTCCAGGATATAGATGCCAGTACAATTCCATTTCTTAAAATACTCTGTACCTTTATGCATAACCCATTAAATAAATACAAACTTTTTGCAATGGTACCTAGAATCCATGCTTCTCCCAGGTTCATTCATTTTTGCTGTTTTTGTGGCATCATGAAGGGGTTTTTTTACCCATTTATAATGAGGTATTTTCAACAGAAGTGCTCAAGAACATTCCTATCTGGCCATATCCTGAATGCACACATCCCTTTGGTTAACACAATTTACTAGAAATCTGAGCTTGAAAGTGCTCTGGCAGTAGCTGACATCTGTAGAGTGCTGTCAAAGGGGGAATGTTACCACTCCTTGGGGACATAGGATAAATAATGGGATGCTGATGCAGAGGTGAGTTCAGAGACCAGCCCCAGTCCAACAAACGCAGATGCAACAGGCAGCAGCACCTCTGCTCTGTGGATATTTATGAGATGCGAGCATCAAATCTGTTGCAGCTTGAGGGACTTCGGGATTCTTCCAGTATCAACATTTTAGACATGAAGAAATGTGATAATTTGAATTACTATGGGTGTCATTAGGTTTCTTCAGGGTCAGGCAAGAGGGAATATGGCTCTTTTCTCTCTCCCACTTTTTTTTTAAATAACAACCTCCTTATGTACACTCTTTTGCTCAGGTACCAATGAATTTTTGAGACTTAAGTTTAAATTTAAAAACCACTGAATAATGCAGTGAGGTCCCTATTTGCCAGCATTGTTTCAGTTTCATCCAGTGTTAACTGCCTTACAAAAAAGTCTTTTGAATATTTAAATAAGATTTGATGTACTCTTTATTAATTTTACTTTTGCTTCTTATATTGTATAAATGTGTGTAATACATAATTATTTTACATTATATATGTATGTAATAATTTCTGCTGTTGACCATTCTAAACCTACAATATTTTACCCTCACTACATCTCTTACTTTTTTTTCCCTCTTACAATGAAAAACGTAAGACACCATTTATTTTAGCTTGTTTCCAGCCAAAGTATTCATTTCACATCAGACTTTCAGCACCTATTGATAATTTCATTGCTTGTTTTTAATTAATATTATATGTCATTCAGCATATGACACTCAAAGTAAATGTTAAAGCTCTGGCAGAAAAAAATCCAATTGGCACTTCGTGTGCCACAATAAAATGGCAGACATAGTTGGTGTTGTTTGGCAAAAGGAGTGCTTTCCTGGGAAAATGGAGCATGATGATCACCTCCCCTGACCCTGAAAACCACTGAAGAGTCACAGGGCTTATGACACTGACCTCAGAGAGCTAAAAAGAAGGTAGGTCCGACATGCTTGTGCGTACAGCAGCACTGCTGCACCACTGCTTCATCCCTGGGATAAACCAGAGTGCAGGACTCAGATTCTCACTGTTCAGGATCTGCAGATGAATTGCAAGACATACTTTGGCCTCTCCTGAAAAAATTGTCAGTCTTTTTAATAGGAAATTGTTTTTATGGAGAATCAAGCAGTATTATTAAATATTGTTATCTGATGTATAACTGAACATTACAAACTCAGTGATTATTATTACTGTTGTGACCTGTCATTTTCTCAGGTTGTACAGTTAATGGTGAGGTGCATCTATCATGAAGGTGTAAGAAGGAACAAGGAATTACTGTATGCCTAACCCAGGCTGCCTTTTTGTCTTTGTCACTCAACCATACTTCTCCGTTTTCTGGAACGTATGCGTGTATTTGTAGAAATAGTAAAAGTACACCCTGCCAAACGCACTCACCAGGATTTGCAGGTTGTTGAGATCCCGTGCTGAGGATAGAACATTAGAAATGCTGTAGACATTCGGCCCCGGCAGGGTCCATGAAAGCTGCCTTGTCCCCATCACTGCCACTGCCTTGGTGATGAGCACGTCTCCTTGAAACATGTGATCAGTCCAAGAACCAGTTTACATCAAGCTCCCTAATCTTTTGTAGTGTCACCAGTCACCACAAACAATAGGGTTTGATTGAGATTTCTTCTCTTTTGAAGGAATCAAATTGCAGTTTTGTCTCCCATGAAATAAGGCTCACTGGTTTGTGATTAAGATATATTATATATCATCATTTGTTTCCTTGTTTGTATGCCTATATATGTATGATGTGCTCAGCCAACATTATCATAAACAAATTTCTTTCAAGAAAAATCTCTCATGCTTTGAGGTCATATCTCTTTACATTGTTTTCTGGCAACTGGAATTAACAATACCTCTTGCATAAAGTTTAATATTAAGATTCACTTCCATACTGTTAGTGTCTGGCAGGTAAAACTTGTTTAGAAGGAAATCTTATTTCCATGCAAATAATTTTTCTAGCTTTCTGTGCAAGTACAGCTTGTGACACAGAAGATGCTAAAGGATATACAGCTGCAAAATGGAGGTCTAATGGTGTGAAATAGGATTTCAATAGGCTGAGGGTTTTTTGTTTTGTTACAACTTACCATGACACAGACCAAAATATTTTTGCGTATCTTACAATTAATGTAAGATGGCACAGTAAATACTTGTCAAGGTTCTGCTGTGGTATAGACACCAATCATACTGTTTGAACACATGTTCAAACAGTTCATCATTTTACAAATAAATGTGATAACTTTTCTTCAAGGATAAAATAGGCAGGGGAGTTGAATAAAATTATCTTTAAAGGTCTTTTTGAACACAAACCATTCTATAACTCTGTGATACTATGAATGGAAGGTTATTTTTGTATGAAGGTAATAAACATCTTTATATTAAAACACAAATACTCCACCCACCCAAGTAATACACAAAATAATACACAAAAACCCTATATCAAATATAAATTCCAGAAGGGATATATACACCTAACTTTATCTCAATTCTAATGAAAGTGAGGGAGAAGAAATATATTTCCTTTTCCCAGCTGAAACTGACACAGATTTCCCATATCAAACTAAATATCAGAGTTCAGCTATCAATAGTGCTACTTCTATTTGTTCTTTGACCTTTTAATATACCTTCCACTTACAGTGTAAACACCACCAACATGCTGAATGTAGAAAAGCAATTAGTTATGAGTTACATAATCGTGGTTTTTACCATGATTATCCCAAATTATGGGACAGACATTGGAAAGGTAAAAAGTGTCATGGTTCCTTCCCCAGCTGACTATGCATTAAAAAGCTGAATCTCATTCTATGTATACAACTCCATTTTATATTTGGGTTACCAGAAAGACATAAATAGTAATCATTATTTCAGATATATATGTATTAGGGTTGTACCCTTTTAAATTGGACTTTTTTCACTGTATTATGCTGCCTTGCACTGGAAAAAAAAACAAACCCAAAAGCCAATACAACAGAAAACAAACCCACAAACAAAGAGTATATTACTGAAATTTTCCATCAGCTCCTTGACACCTGTAATTTTTTAAATTAAGACAAATAAAAACTTATTTAAAGCTTTAGAAGAGATGGATTCGATCAAAAATCCTGAAGCTGTTGAAAATATGCCAAGGATCTAATCCAATACTGCTGGCCATGATGTGCATAAAGAATAAATTTGAAATTTGCCTATGGTATGCTTAGCTCGATGGAGCACAACCGGAGTTTCACACAGGTATAATTTCTGTAAAACCATTGGTGTTAAAACTGTAGCACCAAAGTTTTAATTGCAGTGATGTATTGAGACAAGGAGGGAAAAAAAGGTAGAATGAGTGCTGGAAAGCCTCCTGCGGCGAAGCAACTGTTGGAAAGAAAACTAATCAGACACAGTTGGAAACAGTTGGCTTTGATAGACTGTAAACAGTAAAAGTCATGATTTCTCTCCAAGTCATCTGACACCTTCATTACTGCAATTACTTATTTAATGCCCCTCACATCAAGAAGCAAACACAGCTTTATTAACTCATGCAAGCTTATTTTTTAATCTGTATTCTTCACCAGTACTTACCAATTAACACTGTGCATCAACAACCTGCATTTGTAGCAGCTGCTGAGCTAAAAATGTATTCAGATAGTAGAACAGTATTTAGAAGTGTCATACTCCTTCTAGGAACATGACCGAGTGAAGTCACTATTATAAAATACATTTTGAATTACAGCTTTGTGATACCTGAAAGGGAAATGTTGATCTGTAGATTTACCATAGCTGTCCAGCTTAACAGACATTAAACATTGCATTTCACTCTGTATGTTCTTGGTCCTACTTTACAGATGTTCAACCAAGAAAATATCTCAGGTTTCGCCCACAGGCGTCCTTCAAAATATTTAACTTTAAATCTTGACTTTTCATGCTACACTGGTTAGCTCATCTGCAGAATCTTGGTATCAGGGCTGTTGCAACCAAAACAGACTGAGGAAGTAAAAGAAGCCAGGTCTGAGAGGAGAAACAATACCCTTTAATAGATTAACTGTTACACTTTCCATGGAAATGCATTCAGACTCAAGTTTTTCTTAAAGTAAGAACCAGAAATAGCTAAGAAACTTTTGGGATCTTGTAATCTCATTTTGTAAAAGTACAAAATTCCTGGATTCTGGCCACAGAGATTTGACAATTTTCAAAGACATCGCTTCCACAGAGTTTTTCTAACAGCTGTAGTGAGGCTTTATTTAGCCAAATGTCTGTAATACATGTTTATCTCCCTTGCAGTGCTGAGCCAGATGTCAAGTGGAAGGCTTGGAGTGATTTTTTTCTGTTGTTACATTGACTGAAACTTTTTCTGTCTTTCCAGTGTGCTGTGCAGGTAACAATACATTTTTAATACATACAAAATACCAGTGAAATCTGAATAGCAAGAAGGGTTGATGCATTCAAAGGAAATATCATCAGTGAATTTTAGTATCATCAAATATTTTGACCCTTTAAACAAAGAATTTCATTGAAAATACTATAATATGCCTTCAAAATATATGCCATAAATCGAAATGGAAAATTAGTGTATCTTCTTTGTTTTGTCAATTTCCTTGTTATTAGGCTGGCTGAAGAAAAGTTAGATATATTTTCTGTAGAACTGAAATGTGTTCCTTAATCTGTTTTTGCAACATGCAGAAATCATTGACCTGCACTTTGAGATTAATGGGAAGATCTCAGATGCAGCTAAGGGTTTACATAGAGGTAATAGAAGTCAATCTTCCATTTTTTTTTCTGAACACAATCTTGCATACAAGAAATACAGATCATGTTGCAAAATGCAAAGCTGAATCTACTGCATGATGCTCCATTATTTTATTTTTTCATGTTCCCCATTTCAGATTTTTTTTAAGGTTTTTCCTTCTTGAACTGCAAATTTAGTAGATGAGTTTGCCCAATAAAAGCTGCTTCTGCAAAGAATCATCACGGAGTAGGTAAAGTTAAAAGTGCAAACTGAGTTGTAGTAATTTTTTCCATACCTTGAAAGAGTAAAACTCAGGTGTTTTATGATCTCAGAGGAGGCAAGCAGCCCTTCTGATCCAAGTCAGTCTCCATTAAAGTCTTGTAATGCACACTAATGCAACGTTCCTAAGGGAATGCCATGGTGATATTTATCCTTGCTCGCCTACTAAAAAAATCCCTGCCAAGCAGGAGAGGAAGCATCTGTATGCGTGGTTGAGCGACATTTTTATGCTAGCAGATATTCAAGGGCTCTGAAAAGATTCAGATTCAGTAGGAAATGAATTTGAAAAAAACACCTGAGGAAAGGGCATTTGACTTTTTTTTTTCCCCTTTAGTTTTGGGGGCTTACCTTGACATTTAAAGTAATAAAACCATCTGCAAAATCATGTCTTGTCCAGGAGTGCCATTATAACAAGTTGAACTCTTCTAGATTGGATGAAATAACAACTTAATTGTGGCCTTAATAGATTTCCCAGTTGCTTGCTGCAATCAGATCTACCTTTTTAACAGTCCTCGTTGCTCATTAATTACATTTCCTCTCTTAATTTCTCCATTTCTTTCCTATTCCTTGAGGAGTATGGAAACCAGTACAACTAATCGCCTCTGAATTATGTATGTGAATCATCCCAGAAACACGTGGTTGGGATCCTTCTCTAGGTCAAGAGGGTATTTTAGATACAGAATAATTTCTCATCTTGTGGTAAGGACTTATTGTGAACTTCAGTTCATCCAGAGGCTGTGTTAACAACTGGCTCTTAAGCAGGAATTTTCATTCAAAACTAATTAACATGTCCTAAATCTTAAACTACGATAAATGAGAAATAATTTGAGATGACTGACTCACCTGGTCATTCTTTTCTTTCCTATTAAATGCACTTAAACTCTCTGAGCGCTCTACCAAATGGACTTCAATTAACCTAACACCCTGACTGCTATGATTAAATACAATGTGGATACTTTTCTTATGCCATGCCACATTATACATGCCACAAATTTCAAGTTTAAAGATGTTACCTGGCACAATGCATTATTTATGTGATTGCAATGGAGTTGTGATATGCAAATAGAAAAGCAATTAGAAGCAGAACAATGCCTAAAATGGGTATCTGTTTTCTCTAATAAACTAATTCAATACAATAGTTTAGCAAATTATTTCTGAGTCACACTATAGAGAAGAATCTCAAAATATCAAAATGTTGCCTTTCTGTCCTAGTACATAGTATTTTTCATTGTCTTGAATGGGATTCAGTTTAGTTTTTCTCCTTATATGAGTCTTTCTGTGCCTTACCTATAAAAACAGTGATATAGTCCATCTTCATATCTATCCCCAGTTGCTAAGTGTCAGAGGGTTTTTGGGTGCACAAGAAAAATGTGATCAAGATGTATCTTTCATTTTTGTAGATCTATAGAGCCAGTCATATAGTCTCTGTTTAACAACAAGTAGTTATGACTTTGCAAGAATTTAGGAAATCCACAGAGAATCCAAGCCTCAAGTGCTTCATTCCTTCCTGCGGAACACAAAACCAAATTTAAAAAGTACACTTTTCAATAAGAAGTTTTCTGAGGAGCAATGAAAGCTGGATTGCAATGACTAATTTTGATGAAATAATGAACCTGAAGGTAATGGGAAACAAAGCTTTGATGAACCATATTTGTGCTTTTTGCTGCAGGGTTTCCTTCAAACTGTCATTTTCCCTGGAAAGTCCAACACCTGCCAAGAATTAGAAAGACAGCTATGGATGCAAGCGTGTGTAGGAATATATCTGTATTTATTTTTATGTGCAGTGAGTGAATTAATAAACATGCAGCAAAGCATATTTTCCCAATTGTATTTTATTTATCATGAAACATTAAAAATGGTAATATGTGCTACATTTTTCTACCTAAAAATGTAGACTTCCTTAGTTCTGAGTGACATTTTTATATGTCTGAGATTCCACTATCTCAGGAAGTCTTTTGTGACCCAAAATACTGACTATTGTCTACATATCTGCATTTGCTGGTAGATTTAAAAAAGTAAAATCAGTGCATCTGCAATATTGTCAACCACCTAAATTTCTCTCTATCTGTAAATCTATACAACAAAACAACCAATGTGAAACTCTGTTAGTTTGATAAATAACAGACATCCATAGTGAAAAGCTTTACTATTTGCTGATATGTGATTTTCTTATATGTTGATTTGGAATATAGCACTCTATAGATCCCTTGGATATTCAAGATATAGTCCTTGCTATCACAGGAGAACCATATCAAATTACCAGTTTCATAAATGCACTAAATTTATGAAGTAGCAGCTTAAAATTCAAATTGGAACATGCTTCCATAATTTCAGCTCTATGATAGCTAGAAACTTCATCTCATTTCTCACCTAAATTTATTCTCTGCTAATTTACACAAACTTGTCTTCTACAAGCATTATCCTTTTTGTTTATGCTTTCTTTCTCCTATGTATTTATTCTTGATGGAATACAAAGGAAATCATGACAATTATGGATGGAATTTATTATATCAACTTTAACGTGCTGTTTTATTTTGAAGTTATATTTAAAATGAAAATAAAGATCCAATTCACCAAGCTACTATTTTTTAGTACCTATACCTTATATACTTAATATAACACTTAATGAACAAATACAAAAGTGGTGGTTTTGATTACATTCTACGGTTATGGTAACAGCTACTTATGTCTACAGGATTAAGAAAGTATTTTTAAGATATTCATAACTGAAAGAAATTTAACCAGGAATATGAAGTATCAGGAAACACATGAAATCACAATCTTCATAGTAATTAAATGTAACACCACGCAATTATTTTTGACATAAGTAGTAAGAGTGAGCTCCATCCAAGACGTGGCTACAGCAGTTTTGTGTCTGCAGAAAGGGTTACATTCCTGTAAGCCACAATAATTCAGAGAAGTCATAGACATTCTGGCTCCTTCATCAAAATAGAAAGATAATGCTGTATCTGAAGAGTACTTTGCTTTCAAACATTCTCCAAATATCTTCTAGACCAGAGATGAGCAGTTCATTAATCAAATAAATTGTCTCCTAACTAAATCAAGTTGTTTGAGACACTCCTCAAAATCCAGTGTCTTGAAATTCTTGTTTGCTGGCAGTCAATACTAGCAAAAGGAAAACAAGATTGAAAACATTAGTTTGCCTGGGTTACAGGGCAACCAGCTTTAAGAGGTCTAAATAAATTTTGGTATGTTTGTTTGAATGGTTCAGCTTAAAACTTTCTACCACTACCAAGTACAAATAGAGCATAAGTTCTTTTTCAATTTACTCTTATTTGGTTTTAGTCTGCTTCCTTGTGCAAAACATTAGCAGTAGGTATCAGTTCAAGCTTGTATCTAAGCTGCAGAATGCAAAAGGAAAATGACAGCTAGACCAGATGTCATTGGTAACTTGTTATTTGTACATTTTACTTAAAATTATTGTCCAAATGAAAGTCTTAAATCAACACAAATCTGAAAATCATAGAAGAAACAGATCCAAAAGCAAGAAATAAAATTATGAATTAATTTTTCCTATTAGTTATTTTGGATATGGGTAGTTACTCTAGCAGATTTATAGGGTGTGTCTAGGGCATCTAAGTATTAAAAACCAGGAGTTTTTTCCAACATTTGAGCTGAAAATCTCAGAAAATTAGAGTCTCTGTTTCTGAAGATGGCAATGTAGAAACTAGAAAAAAATACATAAATGTTTAACAATTCTTCAATTAAGTATCAAATTTTATTTAAAACCTGCTAAGGACTTGGATTTCTCTTATTTTTTTCAGTAGCAGATTCTCCCACAACAGATAATACTCCATGAAGTTGTCTCTTTCTTGTAGTGTCACTCTATGATGTATCTTGTGATGTAAATAAGTTTCAATGAGATGTTCTTTTGAATTCCTTTGTTTATGTCTATTAATACAAAGAAGCCTAAAATAATAGTAAAAAAGTCCTTGACCAGTCAGAGCTAGCCAAAAAGATTGCTCTTTATTCTGTGTCTATGTCATGGGCTGAATTTGGAAGACTGTAGTTCCTGAGCCTGTCAAAACTCCTCTATTGATGCACAGCTCTTGCAAAGTGTAATCAAACAATTTAGATTATAACAGCTTAAAATCTGCTTTAAATTTTACCAGAGCAAGCATAGAAGTCCTTGAAACCATAATCTTTTCCACTGTGGTCTGCTGTTGCAGCTACAGAGTAAAGCTGGGGCAGGGAAGGTTCTCCTTCACTGATTTCTTCAGTTTTTAACAGAAAATAATGTAATAGTCTGTTTGCATTATAATTATGTTGCATGCTGTTTTTACACTGAAGAGTATCATTCAACAAACATAAAATTAGTATGAAACCTAATATGTCTTTGAAGCAGAATTTCTGATAGATTTCTTTCAGGGAATTATTAAGAGGTAATATAATTAGAAATACAACATAGAACATTTATATGGATTAGTCCTTTTTACAGAGATAAATTGTCTAGTGGCCAAGCACTTTCTTATTAATCAGATCCCACAAACCTATTTATAAAGCATAGCCAAGGAAAAGTCCCATTGAAATGTCATTCTGACTTTACCAGGTGAAGTTCTGTTTGTTCCAACACCGAAAAGCAATCTAATTATCTCATATACGATTCCAGAACCCTTTAGAATGTTGTAAATGTGAAAAAGCTATTCAACAGGGCTAAGGCCAGGGAAATGAATTTTGAATTAGCCATTCTTTGGGAAAATACATTTAAATGGAGCCTGGAAGTTACAGAATGTGCAATACCCAATTAAATTTGATCTTTGCAGAATCAAACCCCTTCTCTGTGAAAGTAGGGTACATTGAGCACTTGTATTCTCACCTGTACTGAACAGAGTATGAATCATAAATCAAAGAGCAATGACCCAAGTAGTCCACTCAGCTGGATTTCTTTATTCCTGCACAGCAGTAGACTAATGATCCAGAAGGTAATCCCTTTTGTAATCCTTTAGCTATGGATGAAAGGGGACCCTCAGTCCCTCAGCATCACTGGCACTACACTTTAGCATGATATTTTAATATACATGACATAAATACACAAGTGCTTGCCTGGCTCTCTTCCATCTTCCTTTTGAAGAATTAATGCGGATGACAGGCCAGTGTGTAAACTATACCACTCACTACTCACAGGGCAAGTCAGAGGACATATAGCTGTTTTTACCCTCATCTCCTTGATAGCGTGCTAGGGCTTTGCTGTGAACTGATCTCCATTTTCCCTTCCTTGGGCTGCCAAAAGTCAACAAAGAACCAGGGCTGCTGCTGCTGCCGCCACCCGTCTGTCCAGTATCACAGAGGATGGAAGGGCAACACAAGGGCTGCATTTGTCATTTCCCTTGGCTGCAGGTTAAGAAAGTTGAATTAAAACATACAGACTATAGCCACATAACAAGGATGAAGAGATCTAAGTGAAACTACCCAGTAATCTGGGCACTTGCCTGTTTAAGAATGGAGTTTTGCTTTATACACATTTTAGATTGAATTGAGTGCCTCCCCCTCCACTCACTCCATAAAAGGCACCCTATATCAACTGCTCAGTGATTCTGTTCCCTCAGCTTTAGAAAACTCAGAAATGTTTGAGAAGCAACAACAACAAAAAAGACTGAAAAATCAGCTCTTCCAAGACGTTCAAGACAGAGGCCTTCAAAATCACTAGTCACTTTTCCTAAATGTCTGCAATAAAGAAGGGACTTTCAGATTGAATCAGCAAACAGTAATTTACTAGTGTTAAACTTATTATGGAACATGAGCCCACTGGTCATGGGGTTCCAGCACAGTCTTGGAAACATGGATTCATTTACAAGATAGACAAGACAAATGGTTTCTTCAGCCTAACAAAGCAGGGCTGGGAGGGAAAAGGAGTCTATAAATACATGTAGGAATACAGGTCCCTGAGAAGAGTAATGGTATTCCTACAATGGGGAGATTAGGATGGTAAGAAGTGTTTGAAAAGGTGTCTGTCAATTTAGGCTGCCAGTAAAAAGAAGATTCCCAACAAGTACAGCTGCTAGATCTGTGCAGCAGCAGAATTAGGGGCCAAAAAAACCAGCTGTGCTCCTGAGGGAGCTTGCTAAGTTAATGAATGAACTTGCATAATGTGAAGTCCTCTGACAGCCAGAGATGACTTTGTTCTCAGAGCCAGAGTCTTAAACCTACAGGGAACAAACAGCCACACATAAGTTTAACATCAAGTACTTTTTTGAAGATATAATCTACACCTTCTCTACCTCAACATTTTCTGGTTTCTCCTTTCTTACTACAAGCTTGACTGCTCAAGACCAGAGCTCTGACACCAGCTTTGGAACTCCAAGTACAATGCACTGCTCTGGAAGGAATCACCAAATGGGACTGAAACTATTGACACCAAATCTAGAAATTTTCAAACTCTTCTTTCTTTTTAACCAAGACTTGGTCTTTCTGCATGAATTATATATCCTTGGCCTTTTCATGAAGAGACTTCCTAGAATGCAGTAGTTTGCTTTCTATACTCCCTAATAAGAGAAAATTGCTTGCTTAAAACAGTGTGCAGATGTTCTGGCTGTGATTATGGGAAGAGGGACTGTCTGAAAAACAAAGATGAAGAACTGTGTTAGAATAGAAACAAATGGTAATAAGACATCTGTCACACATACTTGTGACCACTTTCTCTGAAAATAGTATAAAAATAAAATTTACTAAATAAATAAAAATAAATAGTTCAATAGTATATAAAACAAGCAAACAACTAGGAGCCTCCCAGGCTTCATATAAATGAATTCTTCTCTATCAAAAAGCTGATGTGTAACAACTTGACACCTCCCAGTCAACAGCTTGGCTATTTCATAATTTACTGACAAAAGCTGCTGCTCTGACTACATTTCCTGAGTAGAAAGGTCTTCACAGATACATCTCATCTAACAGAACACAGTGACTGTTTTTAGCTTCTCTTCTGCTTTCCCCCCATTCCAAAAATATGATATGTGTTGAATAAGAGCAAATTCTGACTAGAAAACTATTAAATAAGTGCATCTACATACTAAAAGCATTTATATCCCATGTTTAGAAATAACAGGCTGTTAGATGCTGCAGTCTCATTGAAATGTGAAATAGGGCTTCTAAATATCCAGAGCAGTTCCAGAAAAAAGATCCAGAAAACTGATCTTATGCACTCTCCTCATGGACACTCTTTTAAGCATATTATCCTATGCAAAAGTCTATCTAATACTAAATAATTTGCTCAGTGGGGAAGAACAAGATAATTTCCCCCCTTTTTTCATCTCATTATGGAAAAAATCCCCATTGTTTCCCAGAAACATGCTCTACTGAAAATATTGTTTTTACCATGATAATGTTGATATTTAGATATTTCTTTTACTGTATCATTATGATTTATATCACTTTCAGTTAATATTTGAATATTAGGTCATATTTTTATTTACAAATGTTGATTAATTAAGTTATTGAAAATATCAATCCTCACATGGAAAAATTTGTTTTTCCCCCTCCCTAAGTGCCCTGCGTGCATGTGTGCGCAAAACTGCAATAAAACTTTTCCTGTTTGTTTACTTCAGAAGCAGAATGTGTACCAAATTATTCTTTGGAAATTTTAAAGATTTATGTAAAAGATGAGTGCCTAGTTTCCTACCTCCAGTTCTAAGCCAATTTGGTAACCTGGCAAGCAATTTGTCTGTGAGTGCTCCAGATCAGAAAAGAGAAAAGCTGAAAATGTTGTAGTTGCCTGAGCCAGCGCAAGCCCCAGGAGGACATGTGTTCTGTTTGATGTATCCAAGGAGAGGTCAGTCTTCTCTGTCAGTCACACAGCAAATGGGAAGTCTCCAGTGGGAAGTCAGGGGCTGTTTGTGAGTAGGACAGGCTGCTCCTGCAAATCTGATTGTGCCAGGTTCTCTGCAATACTCCTCTCCATCAACAAGGCTGGCAGTTGTCAGACTGCTGCACCATAAATTTAAATTCTCCTGTAATTGCTCTTCTCAAAAGCAAAGGTATATATTAATGCACCAACTTTGCAAGGAAATAGTGAGATTATTAGGGTGTGAGAAAGCCTGCGGTAAGTGGAGGAGGGAGAGAGAAAATAAGGAAAAATAAAAGAGGTAGGGGGAGGAATAGGTAATATCACAAAAGGCTGTTGGAAGATTTTCCATCTCCCTGCCCCAAATATCTTGCAAGCAAATAAATTATTCCTATATACACACATCTCTTTCCTAAAGGTCCATCTTTGAGGAGGATTCAATATGCCTATACATGAAGTTATAACTATGCTTTGGATCCAAGTTACCTATTTCCGTATTTTTAAACAGAATTTTTTTCTCAGATGTTCAGGTGGAACTAACACTCATAGGCCCTCAAATCCATTTAAAATATCAGAGGAGCTGTTAGAATTTTATTTGTTTTTAATGTGCTTTTACTGGCTGTAATTTTAAATTGTTTTGTCAACTTTTGTAATTCTCATGGTGTTATACACAATTCTGACTATTCTTGAATGGATGATGAATGCACAGATGCACACAGGCATGCAAATCCTGTCTATGGATTTAGGACCAGAAAAGATCCTCTTCTAGTGCTGGTGAAGATGCACTGAAAGATGATTCTGTACCTTTCTTTAAGAGCTCCAAGGGATATATTTAAAAAGCAAACCCCATTCAGTAAAACAAAACCTAATTAATTCTATCCTGTGAGACCACAGGTATTCCTACCCTGTGTTAGAAGTGAAATTCTGGAAAGACATGGTGAGGTCTTCCTTTAATATATACCCCAATGACCCACCACAGTTTTATTCCTTCCTCCCCAGTGGTTGCATTTTCCCTGCCAGTGATTCGTTTCTAAATCTCCTGGGTATTTGTTTCCCTCCCAACAGTTCTCCCTTTGAGGCTAGCCCATTAATTCTCCTAATAATGCAGTGTTTTGATTCCACTCTTCTGACATTTTGCAGATTGGTGACACGTAGGAAGTCACTGACAGGATGAAAACTTGTGTCATTCAGTGAAATGTTACAATTTCTCTTCAATTTTATCATTTAACCTTACCATGACCACTTGCCCGTGGAGTTGAGGTGAACAAGGTTACATCTTCCACAATTAACTCCTCTCAATGTATTAACTGAGCTTTAAATCCCCTACGGAAAGCAAAGGTTGCTGTCACATGTTAAAAACCATCCTTTAGCACAAATACCAAGTCAAATATATTATTCTGAAGGTTGGTGTCTCTCCTGTCAGTGCTAGGTTTTGCTACAATGTGCACAAAATTTAGCATGCATTTTAGACAGTCTCTATTTGCTAACCCTCAGGGGAAGCTACCATGGTATTATCTGAGTTACTACAATGTGTGTGTGTATATATATATATGATTTCCTAATAAGTGTCCCTGGTTTTTTCTCCATCTTCATGTAACAGAGAAAATACGTGTTCCAAATTCTGCAGTTTTCTATGGAGAACAAAATATCAGGAATATCAGGAAGATAATACATTAGATAGGGAAGACAAGTTCTTCCATCAGATGCCTTATTGGTAAGCTGTAAACAAACAAAAAAAAATTAAAAGAAAAATTTAGAAAAAAAAAATTCTGGAATTATGTAGTCAAAAGTTTGATTCCTCCAATTTTTGTTACTTTGAGTGAATGACATACATTTAAAAAAAAAATCTGTGTATANAAAATTTAGAAAAAAAAATTCTGGAATTATGTAGTCAAAAGGTGTATTCCTCCAATTTTTGTTATTTTAAATTGAGTGAATGACATACATTTAAAAAAAAAAATCTGTGTATAAAACCATATGCAGCTTTGCTTCTGGTTGGTTTTTTCACTTATTTTTTTAATGACTACATCTCACAGAAATACTAACATAGTTCAAACTATACTGAAGAAAATTTCTAATCAAGTACTACAGCACTGGTCTGTTAGTATCCTTCAAGTATTTACAAAGACCTTTTTTCCTTCAAATGTTCATAATATGATAGGAATTGAGGGTGGAAAACCACTTTTCAAGAGAAGACTTCAAAATTACGTCTTTTGTGAAAATATAACTTTTATGAACCATTCATTGGCTTAGGCTAAAATAGATTCTGTCAAGGCTAGATAGAAATAGCAATATTAGCACCTGATCTGTGAAAGCTGGTTTTCTTTTGACATGCAGTTGCCAATATTCAAAAAAATTGCAAATCAGAGGGCTACATATTTATGAGAACTAGTCTCCATAAATCTCAGATTTTATCATGTTAGAAGTTTCTTTCTAAACGAGAACAGTAAACTTGCAAGTGAAACTTGCAAATCAGTTTTATCACTGTTTATGTGTGCATATGTATGATTTATAAATATACTTGAAATTCCAAATTGAGCTTGTAAGTAGGTCTGATAAGTTTTTCTACTTTCTACATCAGTGCTGTAAATCAAACAGCTGCAAATTTCCAGTTCCATAGTCGTCTACAAGAATAAAAAGCTACAGAAAAGAGGACTGGAGGTTTATTTACTTGTCTTTCTAAAATAATATGGCATAAATCAGTTAAAAATATTATCTTCCTCTATTACAATAGTAGAGACAGCACTTACTGGGACCTCTGCTGTTCCAGGTAGCTGTAGCACTGATTCAAACCAGTAATAGCTTGCCATGATAATAAAATGATTTATTGTCTGAATATTCTGTAAATTACATTCATCCTGAAAAAATAGTAAACTGTCTTCAGATCTATTTTATATATAAGCAATAGCTTCATCATCAAAGCTACAGACAATTAAATGTAGAATAACTTATGACTTTAGGCATCAAACAAGTCAAGGGATTGCATTTTTTTAGCACTTTGTCAGCTCCAGAGCACCTAAAACACAACTGAAAATAAAGGAGACATTTCTGGTGTTACTATAATTTTTATGTTGTGAAATATTAAAAATGTGAACCTGAAGGAAAGATGCTGCTGGAGGTCAAAAAATTTTTAATTCTTTTTCAGTTTTTCTAGTTGCTTGGTAAACTGCCAGAAAAGCACTCCCTTTTGCTTAGCAATAACCTTCAGAGATCTTTGTAAAGCAATTTTACACACTTTGCACATTCTTCTCCTCATGTTTTCACACGTTCTTTATGAGGCTATCTGGAAATGTTTCCTTATTATTACACATGTTGGTCTGAAGTTGTATCACACCTAAAATAAGCCAATTAATTAGTCATGATGGGCTCTTTTCAGCTGCACACTCATTTTCAAATGAATTTATTGAAGTAAAGGATTTACAGCATATGGACTCACAGACTTCTCATGAGTTAAACTGGCATCCATATGTACAGCTTTCAGTAGAGAACTCTAGAGTAATATTTACAACGTAAATATCAACTTTTATTACATAAGAAACAAATATATCACAACTTTCACTTCACAACATATTTGTTCTGGTTTGATGACTAAAGTCATCTCTTTGAAATACTATGTAGAACTCAAAAATAGCTTGTTCTTGTCATAGACTTTACCAGGTGTCCTTCAGAGGTCCTGAAAAGCAAAGGAGAAATGTGCTTTAGAAGTCACTTTTTTAGGCAGTTGCATCCTGAGGTGTACAAAGGCAGACAGCTGGCAATAAGTAGCACTTGATATAAAACAGTTGCTGTGCTTGGGACTGACAACCTGAGATATGGCTGCTCACTGGAGTTTGGTGGGCATTACAGTCAGACAAGACCGTAGGATGAGAAAAGAAAGGTTGAAGGACTAGAGAAAAATGTTACTGCAGGTTAGCCTACAGCACAGAACTGCTCATTTTGAAAAAATCCTGTATCCTTGAAATGGATACACAAATTCAGGTTGCTCATTCCACACTACATTAGCAACTGGGCACTGCAATAAAACTACAAATAACAGTCAATACTGATTCACCTACAGGCAGACCTGCCTCAGCAGTAAAGTCAATAAAAAAGGTAAGGACTGAAAATGTTTACAGGAAGATACTGCAACCTGCTGCACCACTACTCTTTCTCCCTTAGTCAATGCCAGAATATTAATCTTGTCCAGAAAGAAAATTTCTTTCCAGAATCACGTTGCTTACAAATTATTTAATTCCTCAAGGCATAAGCAGTTTATGTCCTTTCTAACCTTTGGGAACTTTAGAGGAAGTCCCACATTTGTGGAAAGGAAAAGAACATTTCCTCATTTTATTTCACTCTTGAAAGGAAACAACTTTTTGGGGAGGGGCAGGAGAGTGGGTGGTTGGGGATGATACAAGAAAAGACATTTCTCCAAATTTTATCTTCAAGAATAGCCTTTTAATCTTTTTTCTTACTTGTGTTTGAGACAGCTGAATGCCAAAAACTATCCTATCATCAATTCCATAATACACTTCGAAGAATACCAAATTCGCTTCTACCTTACCCCATCAATGTTATGTTCCTGCAAGTGCTGATGTAGAAGGGTTTATTTTTCAGTAAAACAAAGAAAGATAATTGTGAATGACTTTAGAAAAAATAGTAGTAGCTAAATGGAAAACAGTAACTGCAAGATTTGCATGTCAAGGGCTTTCTTAATGCATAAGGTTCATGTTGCTGATGCTCTTAGTTCTAGGGGCAACTCCTTTCTAATGAAAAAGATGTTAAACAAAATTTGCAGCATTTTTTTTAATTAAAAGAAATATCACCAAGTTTGTTCTCTGAAGAAATAATGATCTTTGTAATTAAAACTGAGTCAGTTCTGGTTTTATGATACAGTGCACACTGGCTGAAACACCCAAGTGAGTTAGGTGCATTATTAACAGTGCCATTTAATTAGGAAATTTCAATAGCAGCAATCATGGGATAACTTAAAGCTTATTATTAAAATTATTATTTTATTCAGACCCAATCTCTGTAGAAACATAAAACTTTTCATGGAAATGACTCCCTTTCCTAGATGATTCTGATTTTCTGATAGGCCACACTTTGTGTACAATTAATCTCTTTTTATGGGTCAAGTCAAGTAACAGCAAGAGGAAAGAAAATCTTGGCATACCAGTGGGAGGTGGCTCAGCAGCTCATCTATAGAATCGTAGTTTTCTGAAAAGGATGGTTCAAGAAGTTCTGCTTCATCTCGAAGTTTAGCAGGATTTAGCTCTTCCTGGCTGTTATGGATCAGAAACAATTTTATTGTTCTCAGCAGAAAAAGCAAAGAAAGCAAAGCTTTCTTCTAACAATAGCTTCTTCACATTTTCTTACATTTACAGCAAAGTGTTATAGAACCTACGAAATAGTATGTTTAATGAATAATGAGATGTGATATTTAAAAGTAGTTGTCTAAATAAGTGAATATACAAATGGAATACAAGGTCTACAAAAACGTATGCTGGTACTTCTCACCTATGCTGATTAGGACATATGGTCCTTTAGGGATGTCTAAATTTTCATTTCATGTGTTTACAGAGAGACAAATTTTCAACAAATTTCTTCATAAAATTGTTGTTCATGTTCCATAGCTCAGTGGATCTTTTCCTTAAGAAGATTTTTTTTATAAATAAAAACAATGTAAGAATCTGTTGGAAGCTTTTTAAAGTTGCCAGATGCCATGTCCTCTTTATTCTTTCATTCTAACCTCATTGTGGTGTCTGTTCCAGTCAGGGAAAAAATTTTGTCTGTATTTGAAAATGTGCTATAAACTATGCTATTTAGTCATTAATGTTCAGTGCCTTTTGCTTGTCCTCTCTGTATATGTACATGGATGTAAACCTTTTCTGTCTTAATACCATAAAAGTATGGAAACAATACACATTCGCTTTCTTGCAGTACCTTCTTTTTCCAGTTAAAACTGAGTTTAAGTATTTCTTCACAGCCATCTGCTTTCGAAAGCGGCTGTAGTTGTCGGTGAAGACAGCATCAGAGTGGCGTTTGACAGGACTGTCCTGGGAGCTGGCAATACAACAATTATAAAGGAAAAATTAAGAGATTATATCTGTTTAAAAGAAAATACCATTAAATGAGTGAAATAAGCTTTATGATGTTAATAAGCCTAATAAAAGCAGATTTTCATTTCAGCTTTCATTTCCATCTACGACTTTGGATCTTTCTTCTGTTGAAAAGAAGCCACATTTTCTATTGTTTACTATGTATTTTAATAACAAGGATCAAATTCCAAAGATTGGTATTCAGTCTTTTGGGGCACACCTTCCACTGATTGTTTTCTCTGACTCAATTTTGCCATGGTCTATGCAATTAGGATACATAGTCAATGATTTCTAGTCCTTGTCCCAGGAGTTCTGCAAGATCGAGTGGTTAAGTGTGGATTTCATGACTCTCTCCTGCCTGTTCTCACACCCCATGTTGCACCTTTTTAATAAATAGATTTTATCCTAATTTATATCATTTGTGTGAATATATTTCAGTACAATGCCAAGGTACAACCTTGCTTAAGTCTCAATAAGGTCTTAAAGGACCTCATCATTTTTCTTATTGAACTCAGTGGACCTGGAGTCTGCCACTGAGGAAAGTCAGAGTGCAGCATCACATAAGTATCTATAAATGTTTGTTCTAAGGTTTCAGAAGACAAAACACACCTTGTGAAAACCAAACCTGAAGGCCTTTTCTTCATGCACAATCTTGGGAAATGTCAGGGTGTTCTGTTTTAAATGGTCTATGCTAGTTTATAGCATATGAGAAATTGGAACTGTATGTTCTGGAACAAAGGCAGCATTGACATAAACGACATTTCTACTCAGCTTTTGAGCATATGAAGTAGGCACTCAGTGGTATTGTCGCAGTGGCTCAGCAGTTGCTGCTTATGGATTTGAAAAGAAGGAAAGTATGCAGTGATCCCACCCAGCGCCCTGCGCCCATTAGTTTATTAATGAACTGGTCTGGAAGATGCAGCCAGACCTCTTGTCTATGAATTTGCCTCATTTTTTTTTAATCCTGCTGCAATACAGATCTCACAAACATCTGTCGATGTGTTCTACAGCAGGAAGAAACTATTCCTTTACCTTTTCACTATAAACCAATCGTTTCTTGATTTCATTGTGCATTTCCCTGTTGCTAAGTACTGAGTAGTCAATCATTTTGTATTTACTTTTGCCACTCATCTGCCAAGCTAGTGAAAACACTACCAGAAAAAAAAGTATTAGCAAATCGGCATGATAATCATATATTTCTAGATAATCATTATATTTCTATAATGATCCATGCTTTGTGCTCTGTTGCTCTACCTCTCACAGCTGTGTCAGGAATAAACAGTAACATACTCATTTAGTAATATCACTAAATACTTATATAGGATTTTCAGCTCCCCCATAATTATATATGCTTCTCTTTCATTATCTCTAAATTACAAAAAGGAGAACTTGGATACAGAAGGGTAAAAAAATTGCCAATAAAGCCAGCTAGGAAAAAAAATCTACCTAATGTAAGTGTCACCTCACCTAACTCGTTTTCTAATAAGCGAATGCAGATATCTCTTCACAGCAAGTTTAGCCAAAAGATGGCTGTAGACACTGGTGAAAATTCCATCAGCATGCCTTGTATTTCTGAAATGGACAATAAATAAACTCTACAATACAGCCTGGGTTCATATAATTTTGATAATGTTCATTTTGTAAACATACTGCTTTCTTTAAATTATCTATTGCACATATTAAGTGAAACTAATTTCATAAAATAACTTCCAGATTTTCACAATACTTTTTAGTCCTTCCTGGAAAGTGAATGCATTCATCATGCCAGAATGGCAATACAATCAACATTTCTGCTGACATCCCTACTGCTACCAGTATTCAAGCAGCGGCTGTGGGGTTTTCTTCTGTAATTGAGTCTTCCTCTCCTAATTCTCAGTTTGAAAATGTGAATGATTTTTTGGCAGAGATCAAGTACTTCATCATCTTTTGTACTTATGATAATAAAGAAACTCACCTATCAATAATTCTGGACAGATCAAAATAGAATTTCTCATTTTCAGGTAATGAGTTCTGCAAAATATCTGATTCTGACTTTAATGACCCATGGGCATGGTCAGGTTCACTGGCTCCATCAAATGGCATTCTGTTTCCCAATCTGTTGGAGAAAGAAACCATGTAAAGTACAGCTAGCTGAAGACATACGACACTTTACTGCAGCTAATATTCTGATTTGTGTCAAAATGCACATCTACAGTCTTTAATCCGTAAGGCATTTAAAAAAAGTCTGGATAAAACAAAAATCACTTTCAGGTAGAATCCATGCTTAATTGTAGATTAATTGACATAACAGATCCTTCTC
This sequence comes from Gymnorhina tibicen, assembly GCA_013399875.1. Taxonomy (NCBI): domain Eukaryota; kingdom Metazoa; phylum Chordata; class Aves; order Passeriformes; family Artamidae; genus Gymnorhina; species Gymnorhina tibicen. Next base: position 693,871 of record VXAZ01004970.1, on the reverse strand, counting down.
TCAAATGCGTATTTTCTGATAAATAATGTAATTGAACACAATTCATTCCAGTGCATAATATATGACAATCACAGCACAAGTGACATGAAGCTTTTCCTAACAACTATATTTTGTATAAATGATGGATGGAATTAACAGCCTCTACTCAAGCAAAGTGAAAACTGTTCCTGTGACATACTTACCTCCCCAGTTAAGATATAAGATGTGCATTGAAATGCAGAATGAAATAGTTCTTAGGCCTTCTCCAAAGAAAGCAAATACACCAAGAACTTCAAATTAAATATAAGGTGTATCTCTACATGTTTTTATTCTCTTGTGTTAGAAGATAAAAAAATGTTCCCATTTAATCTCTTAAAATGTATCATGGCAATTGCTCTGTATAAACTGATGTACAGTTACTTCACATTTTCGTACACTGCAGTTTCTTATGATGTGTCATATTTTATCAAGGGCAGTCTGACTGCATAGCAGTAGTTGGGCATATTCCTTCTGGCTGCTCTTACGTTCCGTGGCAGATGAGAGGCTCCCATTGCTGTAGGAAACCCCTGCATGTAATGACATGCAAAAATCACATACTAAAACTAAGATAGATTATTGCCCTTTTAATTTTACCATCACTATTAGCACTACTTATACATCTGACTCATGTAAGTCTTCTGTCTGGTAAAAAAACCGTGCAAAGTTCCTGTGTAAAATGAACCGGCTCAAGTCACACCTTTTGGAAGTCAGTCACTGTGCTGTTTTGCCGTACTGTTTTTCATAGGTCCTTCTACACTTTATGTTCCTCTTACCTAAATGCAAACCGTACCTTTCTGCCATCTGATTTAATTTAGCTGGACCACTAATAGCAACTTCAAGCAGCCGAAGCACGCAGCGGTACAAAACCTACGCTCCGCTCTGTTCCCATGGACCCGCTCACGTCCCACAGCTCGCCGTGACCCACATCCCGTCCGCCCCCCACACACGCCGCGGTCACCGTGGACCCAGCCCGTGGGGCAGCGCTGCTATAGCCGCCTCGGGAGGTGCGTGCGCGTCCCGGGGGCTTTTGCAGGGTGGTTTCGGCGAGCACCGGCCGGGACACGCCTGACCGCAGCCTCGCCGCGGGGACCCCGCGCACCCCTCGATACCGGGCAAACACCCCGACGGGAAGCGCCGCACTGCGCGCTCCTTGGGAGAGCGCAGCAGAGGACTGGCGCTTCTCACAGCCCCTTCGGCCACCGGCCGGGGCTGGGCAGGCCCCTGCGGGCCGGAGGGGCGCGGAGCGGGGCTCGGAGCGCGGAGCGGAGCGCGGCCTTACCGCGGCACGGGAGGGAAGGCGGCGCCCCGCGGGGGCAGCGCCCGCGCCCGCCAGCAGAGGGCGCTGAGGAGGGCGAGGGCGAGGAGGAGCGGGGAGGCGCCGCGGTGCTCCATGGTCGCCACCTGTGGAGGGAAGAGCGCAGCCGTCACCCACCGGCCCGGCCCGCCCGCACTCGCCGGGGCTTCGTCTCGGGCCGCCGAGCGACTGTCCCGGCCCCGCTCCCAACCCCGGTCCCTGTCCCGAGAGACGCCGCCAGCCAGCAGGGTCGCGATGGCGGGGGAGCTGCCGGCGGTCAGGGAGAGCTGGCAACCCCGAAGGCGACCCCCGGCCCGGGGCTCAGCCACTTAAGCGGTAGCACGGGAGGGTCCCGCTCCGGCTGCCCTGGGTTTTCAGAACCTCTCCCCGCTCCCCGACGGCCGGGACGCCTTCCCTGCAGGTCCGGGAGGGGAGAAAAGGAGCGAGTGTACGGGACGGGGACAGCCTTTCTCATCCGCCGTGAAGTTGCCGCTGTGGCGGGGAGAAAGTTACTCACGGAGCCGCGAGTCCGTCGGTGGGTCTGGCTGGGCGGGCGCGGAGCGGAGCGGTGCTTGGGGAGTGCGCCCTGCTCCGCTGCGCTGCGCTGCTGCCGGGGCGGCGGCAGAGGGTGAGGAGGAGGAGAAAGATGAAGAGGAGGGCTCCGTCTCGCCGCACGCTCTGAGCTGCCCGGCGCGCCGCCGCGTTTTATAGCGTTTACACGTTTCTGCTTCCGAAGGAGCAATCACGTTACTGGAGAGACGTCACCCTTCCCAAGGGGACGGTCGCTTTGTTCAGGACAGTCAGAGACTTATATTTAACTCATGAGCAGTCGCGTACCTCTTCCCCCTTCCCCTCATCCCCCCCGGCCATTATTTGATTTCTGTTAATGGCATAGTTTTGCGGGGACCGGAGCCCAGTCGGAGGGGTGATTCCGCCTCGCCAGGCGGGAGAGCAGGCGGCCGTCGAGGTCTGCGGGGGCACGCCACACCGCGCATCCCTGCCCACACCCGGGATAGCTGGAGCGAAGGGGGCTGCACTCCCCGGGGCCCTCCACTCCCCCCCATATTCCCCCAACCCCGGTGATTCCCTGAGGAGCCCGCTTCCCCGCCCCGGGGTTGCTCCTTTCCCTAGCTCTTCTGCAGTGTTTTCATGCTAAGCTGGTCCTTCTCCGTCCCTGGCACATGCAAGCTCCTGACGGGAGTTCCCGCCCGAGGTGCGCAGGGAGTTGGCCGGAAAAACAAAATTTTCCTACGGGTTTTAGTTTGATTTTAGCAGGTGTCGGGGTGTTTTCTACTCTTCGCTATTTTGTTTAAACTGCGTGCATGTTCGTGGAAAACGGATTATCCCCCACATCCAAGCTCAGCTTGGTGCAGCCAGGCACGGCGGGTGCTTCCGCAGATCCCAGCGCCGGCACGCGCAGCACGGGAGCGCGGCTGGAGCGTATGTTAAAGCCCCCTGAACAGGATGGGGATCAGCTCTTCCTTCTAAGATGTCTTAAGCCCAAACCTCGGGGATGCCACAGCAAGGGAGAATCAGTTTCAAGCCTTTGATTTTTCCCCTTCAAATTTTCCCTGCCTCAGAGAGATCTGTGGGCAGCAGGCAAAGAAACACAGGGGAAGTGGGCGTGGGACCCGCGGGCGGGCCGGCAGGACAGGGCTGCTCAAACAAGCAGCTCTTCAGTGTCGCACCGTGTCTTCTCGGTGCCTGCCCTGGAATATTTGCCAAACCATCGCGGAAGAATTTCAGCTGTAAAGGTCATTATCCTCTTTTCTTTTTTCTTTTTTTTTTTCCTTTTTTTTTTCCCTTGAACTTTTGTGCCTCTAATCCTCCTACTAGGTCAGTAACGATTGTACCAAATCCATACAGACGATTTCACCATTTCTTCTTACTTCTAATAAGTTTTTCTGTTTCATGTTTCACTAAAGGTTAGGCAGGCTCAATGCCGAAGATTCTGCGATGCTTAATCACATTTTCTAATTCAGTTACATAAAGAATAAGTGAATTAGATTAAAAATGCCTGGAAATTTGTTTCTCGGATGACAGCTGTGACTAAAACCAGAGTTCCTGCAGTAGTCTAATTTCAGGAAATTTTCCCCTTGTTACTACATAACTGGGGGTCGAAGAAGCTATTCTGCTCCGGAATGGCGGGGTGAGCATCAATGGCACCGTATTCCCCTCACCTCAGAAACATCCCAGCTAGGGCGCATAGGCGTTGTGCCGTATGCACGACCTGGGGAAGTGCTTAGGACTTCATTCAACTACTTGAAAGAGGAGAGAGGAAGAAGAAAGCCATCTCCTGGGTGGCGTAGGGACGCGTGGCTGGGGCACTGCGAAGTCTGCGGTTGCCCAATCTCCTGGCCTGGAGCGGCGAGAGGCGAGGGGAGGCGGCACTGGGGACCCCGCGGCCAGGGCGGGTTCGAGGGGGCCGCGGCTGCCCGCGCTCCCGCTCTTCAAGCCCCGGTTCGCAGCCCCTCTCCCCCTCCTCAGTCCCGCTCCCGCCGGGGGCGCCGCTGCGGGAAAAGCCAAACGCTGCTGGCAGCAGGAAGCGGGGAAGAAAGAACTTTCCTTCTAGCGCTTGCACGCCTGAGTTAGCGCAGCCTGTAGAGGGGGTCTCGCAGGAGTCCTGCGGACTGCGGTCCCTGGAAGGGAGAAGGGGAGCAGCCAATTCAGTCTAAGGGATATGTGAAAAACAAGTCTGCTGCCAGTTGCTATGCATGTGCAGTATGGGTGGCTGCATGCTCTGAGGAGATGTATATAGATTTCGCTGCCTAAAAATTGGAGAACCACTGACAAATCAGGGTTTTCTTACCATAGTGTAAGTAAGTCATTTGGTGCTGTCAGGCACTGCACTGCGCCCTTCCATACCGTACCTGGTGAATCTGGTTTGCTGTAACTTTGTTCCTCTTTGCAGGTAGTACACTAGCTTGGACGACACGGCGTCAGGCTGGCTAAAATGGCCTCAGACCCTCTCTAGGGGTGACAGTATTGATAAAGAAACCTCTCTAGAGCCCCCTTAATGGTCTGAGAAATCTGTAGTGTATTTTGTCTTACAATAACATCTATTTTCCCTATTCTATAGACAAGAAACTGAGTCATAGGGAGATCAAGTGGTTCGTCTTGTCTACTCAGGAAATCTCCAGTGGAGCTTTGAATGGACCCCAAACGTCCCAAGCACCCTTCAGTTGCACTAACAATTGTCTGCATTTCTCTTCAGCACCCTGTTGCAACCCACCATCTCCTCCTCTTGAAGATAAACTGAAGAAGAGATGCCACCTCCCTCTTTCTCCTTAGTCCTTCCTCACATTTCTCGAGAGGATTTTCATTGAGAGAGGTTGGTTTGGGATGACTGACAAGGGTTTGGGATGGCAATCCAAATTCTATCTTTTCCATTTTTCCCCCCCCGAAGCTTAAGTACAGTACTATTTCCACATGTGAATGTTTTGATAAGAGTAAGTAATTAAAAACAAAATAATTCTTTATAAACAGACAGATGGAGAAAAGACCCTTTTCCATCGATGTCCTAAGTGAGTCCTCTAAGATCTAGGTAGATGGACCCTTTTCGGATGGTAGCTACCACTGTTTTCTACTGGCAAAAACTCTGCTCTTTTAGGAAAGTGTCACTTGGGAGAAAATAGTGCTTGGGAGCTTCTCCAGGATAATAATTAAACACAAGTAACTCCTAGGAAATCAAGTATTTTTCAGTGGTTTTTAAAGGAATCCTAATGCGTAACACCCTCACATTTACTGAACCTTTTATCTTTATTCTATATGTTATCAAATATCTTTTGGCTAATCTCCGTTTTTGCTTCAATTTGTTCTTTAATGTTCCTCTTAATAAAACAAAAAGAAAAATCAAAAAAGCTGCAATTATAAAACTGCAATATTCAGGAATGATGGAAAACCAATTAGACAAGATGGAGCAAAGAGCAGAAGTTGTCTGAAAGTTTGTCTTACCACTTGTATACAAATTGTGTGATGTATATATAAATCAAGTATTACCTAAAATAGCTAAATCATCTGGGGTAAGGAATTTGGGAGTTCTTAGGTTTGTTGGCTAGATTTGATTACTATTTTTAGTGTGTAAAACTGTTCTGAAATTGATGGGCTAAAAATCTCTTAAAGCCAAATTCTTGGATGAGAGAAATCTGCTTAGTTCCATGACGGACCTTAGTAAATGCTTAGCATTTACCAAACTTATCATGTAATTGTATTTTAAAAAGAGAATTACATCAGAAATAGAATTAACATTTTGTTTGTCAAAAAAAAGAAAGTTAAAAATACTAAGAGACTTGTTTTAGGACTTTCATATTCTATCAGAAAAGGAAACTTCTACTGACTCATGAGGTCTCTTACGAATCATCGGGTTAGCAGAATGTCCCTTGTGCATTACAGCTCATGTTGCTGTGGATGAGTTCAGAAGCTCTGCCTTTGATCCCATAGCCATGTCACATTGATCCATGAGTTTTCAGAGCTTATAGAGCAGATTGATGGTGCACTACTATTCAGCAGCTAACGGAACAGCTTTTTCAACTTTCACAAAAGAGATAACAGATGAAAATTCAAGAAACCGTATATGAAGAATAAAAAATACAACTAAAAATTGATAAACTAACCTGCCCTTCTCTAATCCTTTAATGGCATGATTAGCATATCCTCCAATATCTGCTCTCAGCATCGTGTTGCACTGCTGGATCCCACTCTCCCATAAATATTCATATTCCTCAATATCACCTGGTTTGAAAAAATGGATGAAATGCTGAAATGAAAATACTGAAACATGTTCCAGCTTCACTTTCTTTGCAGCTATCTCTAAATGCTTCTCAGAAGAAATAAAGAAAAAAGCATCAGTTTGTTCTTTTAGGTAAGTTTTGTTTCAAAAGCACAATCCACATTCTATCATACCTTTAGCCCAAGTGAGTTCTGGGACTCAGAAATGTGATGGCAAGCAGAATAAAACACAAACATTCTTCAATTAAAAACTCATGAGTTGCCTTCTGCAACAGAAACATTCAGGAGAAGAGTGCCTGTCTTCTCAGTTCCCAGGCTGTGGGAGGGTCACACACGTGGAAGAGGGGAGCCTTCATTTCCTCTCTCACCCTTTTTGAGTCCTGCTTTCAGGTCAAAAGTGTGGATCCTCAGAGCAGTTATCAACTGAAGCAAACTCCTGCAACATGTAAATTATATTAACAAAAATGGTACAATCTACACCACTTGTTCAAGTTTCTCCTGTTCCAGGTGGTGCCTTTGCATTATGACTCTGTGTGGGTTAACAATTTTCAAAACCAGTTTTCAAAATCACTGGAACATTTGGATTATGCCCATGACTCCCAAACAGACTTCCACTGCTTGCATTCATGTGTCCAGGCATGTCACCAACATCCGTGTCACAGACCTGCTTGATTAAAGCTTCTGAGTCGATGCAATGATGAGCAAAAGGCATGCAGGAGAGCTGCTGACTCCTGTGATACTTCTGAGGGTCTTTTCCCCTTGCCTTGGATGTTATCTGGGAAAATTCCTAATGCTTCTAGTATAGTTCTGTGTTTTCATACCCCTTCACCTTTGGGGTGAAAGACATCCCAAAATGCAATCTCAGCTTCTCTCAAAGACTGCAAAGCAGTTTGGCATAGACCTTTTGTTTTCCATACGCTTGTGTTGTCTGATGTGTATGTGTAATACCTCTTCATGTCCATCTGGTTCATGATATGCAGCTGTACTAGAAGTGTCAGTCTAAATTCCTTCTCATTCTTTAGCGTGGATCTGATGTTTTTGCCATCCCCCTCTCACTATCAGACACATGTATTCTGCAGTCATACCTCAGGAGGATCTGTGACTACACAAGCTTTAACAGGAGCTTTAATATATCTGGTTTTCCTTCAAAGCAATTTCCTTCTAATGTTTCACCTGACTTGTTTAAATAATTCCATTTACCTTAAAGCCCAGAAAACCATATGATAATCCAAAGTTTGTCAGGAAGCAGAGTAGTTTCTGATTTGGTCATATTGTATTCTTTGTTTTGAACAAGCTCTCTGAAATATATCCTATTTCTACCTGCACAGTTATAATCTTCAAACTTCAGCAAAGGATCAGATGATTCTTTCATCACCAGAAAGTTTTCCCTCCTCCTGCAGCTCCTGCAACCCAATCCTCTTTTCTGCAAATCTAAAATAGCCTCTGTATATGACAAGGATGTGTCTTTCAGATGTCATAACATTCAGACTGAACTTCCCATTCACTTTCACCCAGCTCTTTTGCTTCATGGTTTTGGATATACAAAACCGGATTTTCTATAGTGAACCTTTGGAAAATCACTTTATTTTTCACGATGTTCTAACATGTGTAAATATCTCTAAGCTAATATCTAATTATCTAAACAGATACTAAGAACATCTTTCAAAACCATGTCCCTACATTTTCCCCATGCTCTCAGGCCTGTCACCTGTCCTATATGATACCTTATGGAAGTCCTTTTGCCTCTACCTGCACAAAAGGAATGCAGACTAGAAATAACCTCCAAAATCCATTTGGATTATCTGTTAAAAGTAAAACCGATAGGGAGTGCCATAGTGGAGTTCAAAATTTAGAAGTCTGAGACCAAACCTGCCTAGGGTGCCTTATCTCACTGTGATTTGCTGTTGACACTCACCTTATATAGTCTGCAAGTTTATCAGGATCTTGGGGAATCCAATCTTCCTTGGGAAACTAATGATGCTAATGACTAGGAGCACGTCTCCAGACCCAGGCAAGCTGTTAAAAGTCTCTTTGCCTCCTTACCTAATTCCTATACTACAAAAAAACCCATGAAGTATGAAAGAATTTAGTTCATTTACACATTTGTAACCATATGATAGGAATCTTTCATGGATTGTAATTGTAGCATCTGTGCTGAAAACACTGGTATAGTTCCCCAATTTTGCATAGATCCTTCTCCCTGTGTAAAATACAAGATGCTGGTTCTAGACTGTGTGGCCAAATTCTTTTTGTCTTCCCCAGTGAATACTGCTACAATTGCACTGTCTGGAAGCTTGTGAGAGCAGACATACCAGCTCAGGATATAAAAAAAAACCACGTCAGTCGGGCTGGAAGGCTCATCTTAAGATGCTAATTATGCCAGGATAAGTATCCCTTGAACTGACCTAATCATCACAAGTTCTTTATTTACCAAGCTGAAAAAAGAAACCATCTAAAAGCTAGAGCAGAAACAAGCTAAAAATGCTTCAGTCTCAAGCAATTACCACTATTGTCTTCATGGAAAAAGAGCTGAGAGACGTTTTCTAAAACTGTCCATGTGTATAAAGGGCATAGTGTAACGTGCTGTCTCTTAGCACTACTCTAAGCCTAATGTACATTATTATGGCTGTGGAAATCTATATTCACATTCAGTTGCTGTGAAGAAGCCATATAGAAGAAATTATCAACCTGTTAGTTTATCATCCTTAATAAATGATGTAATTTGAGCTTGACTGTTTTTGATAGCAGTCGTGAAATAATTTCTGTAGTGTTCATGGACAAAAGAGATACAGTTCCAACTTAGTTTTATCATTTATCATTTAGTTCAACTCCACAGGTCATGATAACTCCTACATCTTGTTTAATTGGCTTGGCCAATACATCAGTGGCTCATTACCCTTTCCATTTTACATGAAGCATTCAGAGTGTTCCAGTGAACATAGCACCACAGTCAATATATTCCCTTTTTTTAAGTACACATGAATTGATCCAATTTTGGAATTTTGTGAAATTTTGATTATCACAAAGACAAAAGACATTAATAGGCACAGCAACACCTTTGATAGCTGTCATGTGTGCTGTCATCATGTATGTGTATAATTATATTCTGCAGTTTGTTTGCATTTTTAAATGTGACAAATGAATTAAAGTGATTTCTGCAGAAACAAGTGAAACATCTAGCACCAGAATCAGCACTATTGGATATCAATATTAAAATGTTGCTAATTGGTGCATTTAAGCCATGGACCTTAGCACCTTGAAATTTGTTAAACTTTCTGCTCAAATTGTACTAAAGCATGAATTCATAAATTATTAATGTATATTTGAATCTTGCTCCTGGTGACTCCATGTCAATCATGTGGTCACATCAATAGCTGCACAGTAAAAATAACTGTATAACTCTTTTCCAGCATGTAACTACAGGATTTTCAAGTATTATTTCATGTAGTAGATAATTATTCTGTATACTTCCAGCAGTCCAAGTCACAGGTAATTTTTTGTCTGGCCTGAGATATTATCTGGTTTAATAGAAAAATCTTCCATAGATGTGAAATCACACAATGTCACAATAGAAAATTATATCACACACACAACACTGGGTGTGAAAAGGACAGGAAAGGTCATCTTTTGCAGGTATTATTCCTGGTTTATTTTCAGAGATGCTCTCAGATTGCTTCTAGTAGCTTCAGCTTGGAAAGAGGGGGGAGGATTTTTCAAAATGGTTAGAAGATTATCCAAACAAGACTTCTTTGTCTATTGACATTACTCAAAAACTGTTGTGATTTTGAACACTCTGTTCAGACCTTCAGAGGGAAATGGTAACAGAACAATTGGTTCAAGGAGGTTTGCTCTTCTCTCAGATCTTGGAACAAGTATGTTGAATAGTATAACTTGCTTTTTAAGACAAAAGGTAGTATAAACTTAAGCTGAATCCGCAGTCCTGTCTTGGCCTCTTTTCCCTTACTCACATTGCTCCATCTGGAGTTGTACGGTTCAGAAAGCTCATTCTCAGCACAACTTGTGATTTAGGTGTCTGTGACTGCACAAGGTCAAGGATCAGCTTCTGCCAAGCAGAAACAAGGGCTGCATCTCCCAACTTGACTACTGCTGGCTGGCTAGGAAAAATTTATTGATTGTCAGCTTGGAAGCTGAAGACCATACTAATGTTCAGTGTAGTTGTATGTTAGCTACCTACTATGCCCAGTAAGTAACTGTGCGTACTGGTAAGGTTGCAGACATTTCTTCATGCAGAATTTGTGCACACAGTGCAAGATACCCAAATAAAATTGTCCGAACAGTTGAAAGGTTACAGGGTCACTCAGAAATGCATGTCATGTACAAATTTAAGAGCATGAAAATAAGCCAGAAACTGGAATAATTTAAAAAATTCCAGACCCCTTTTTGCCTTGTCCTAAGCTCCAGACAAAGCTGAACCCAAAGTGACATCTCTCAGGATCTATCAGAATAATGCATTTTGTCAATTCCTCATGCTGTCTAGAGGCAGTAAAGATTACAAACAATCTTTTCACAAGCTTCTAAGAGACTGTCCTGCTGGGGACATTTTGTCTTCAGACAGTCTTGATTACAAGCAAGATCATTGTAATGTTTGCCTCAACAGTCAGAGGAGAGACTGGCTGTCTGATGCTAACTCTGTCTTTGCTCTGCTTTGCTTTCCAAACCCACCTCTAAAATGCTCCTCCAGAAGTGATCTTTACCAGAGTGAGACTCTAGGAAAACTTCTCTTTAGCTTTTCTCGTTGTCATCCTATTTCATAGGCACGTCATCCAGAGAGATGAGATAATGCAAAAAACACCTCTGTCGAACAACAGACATACCAAGACTCTAACAAAGCTGTAATTCAGAAGTTCCTAACCCTGCTCACATATAAAATAATAGAGAGGAATGGCCAAGCACTGATTCACCATGTCCTTTGTTGTCAGCCCCTCATGTGTCTGCATAAGGATGTAAAGAGCACCCTTATATCCCTACAGAACTTTTTACATGTTCAAAGAGTGACTGGGCAGGTGAGATGAGCAGAGTAGTCGTGTTTTCACAGGAAAGAAACTTTCAAGAAAGAGAAATCATTTGACAGATAAAAATTCTGTTCTTAAATTAGCATTAAACTAGCTCTTAAACTAGAATGATGTGCTTTATGAAATTATATTCTGATTCAACAGAGTTATTAAATAGATGAGTAATCTCATTGCAGTCAATAATAGAGCAATATAGATTAAACTACCAGCAGTCAGCCAGAGCATTTGGAAGGCTAAGGGTAGCTTGTGAACAAGTTTTTTGCTGGATTGGGCTTGTGTAGCTAGGCCCTCAGATGTGTGTCAAGCATATCACATCGGCAAATCTAACCCTTAAGTACAGCAATATATAATATAGTTATCTCTTATTTTCTTTCGATTCACTGTTGTGGTTTAACCCAGCCAGAAACCAAAGCCCACTCAGGCCCTCACTCACTCCCCCAACAGCAGGATCAGGGAGAAAATCTGAAGGGTAAAAGGTAGAAAACTCATGGGTTGAGATAAAAACAGTTTAATAGGGGAAGCAGAAACTGCACACAAGCAAAGCAAAAGAGGGAATTAATCCACTGCTTCCCATGGGCAGGCATCCCCATGAGAGCAGGGCCCCATCACAGATAAGAGTTACTTGGGAAGACAAATGCCATCACTCCAAAAATCCCCCTTTCCTCCCCACTTTATATTCTGAGGATGACGTAATATAGTCTGGAATATCCCTTTGGTCAGTTTGGGTCACCTGTCCTGGCTGTGTCTCCTCCCAGCCTCCTGTGCACCCCCAACTTCCCTTGCCATGTGGCAGTATGAAAACAGAAAAGGCCTTGGCTCTGTGTAAGCCCTGCTCAGCAATAATAAAAACATCTCTGTTTCATCAACCCTGTGTTCAGCACAAATCCAAAAAATATCCCTGTACTAATACTGTGAAGACAATTAACCAACCCCAGGCAAAACCAGCACAACTGTTCTGTTGTACTGTTAAATAAAGTTAGCCTTGAAACTTTTTGATCACTAATGACTCAGATTTTGAGTACAACATCAAATGCAACAAGATTGTCTGAGACATTCTTGGTTTATTTTTAAATCTTTGAAATGCCCAGCAGTGAAAACAGCTTTTAAATCACCTAGCCATTTAATGTCTTACAGGTGCTTTGAATGAAGCAGGAACATCTATTTATACCTCTGTGAACTGTGAAAATGCACTTAAAGGTATGTGATGACATCTAGCCTTCAGTATCTATAAAACGTCTGTGAGAAGGCATGCAGATGCACATGCTTTGTTATGCACATTCTTTGACCATTTCAGGCGTCTTTCAGGAACACTCTTAGGATATTAAACACACTCGCACTTCCCTTATTTTGCAAAGTCATGGTAGATCTGCCATTCTCCAACACGTTTGGATTAGTTGAATCCTGTCAATCTACACTGAGCTTTCACAGTTCTTATTTCTCTCATATATTTTTGGTTTTATTGGGAATATCTCTCTGGCCTAGAGCAGGTTCCATGTATTGGTGAAAGAGATAAAAATTTGAAAATGCTTAGCTTTGGTGTCTCAGAGACAGTTTTTTTTTTTAAGCTAATGCATTTCAAACGTCATTTCATCGTGATTACATGATGTGGAAACATATTTAATGTTCAGTTTCCTTTTCAGAAGTGATTCAATGCCCAGAAGCATTTAGAAGCTTTGAGAGATTTAATTTAGTGTATATACAAGTACCCAAAAAATATGTTATTGTGCGTGCAGGAATTTTTATAGAAGTAAGTTTCATATTACCCAAAATGATCCAAAATATCTGCATCATGAATTAGTGCGTTGTGGAGTTATGAGAATTTTGCAAAGCAATTCAAAATTTTGCTAAATGATGTCTGCCACTTAGTACTGACAAAAAGGTGTCTGTATCTTTCCGTGACATTTGCCCAAGGGATTAGAAAAAAAAAACGGAAAAAAAAGATCAGTGCTTTGATGCTGGCAAACTAGTGCCAGAGAGCTTATCACACACAAACCAATCAATTCCTCAAAGTGATTTTCTGTGTAAGAAAATTCTGGCAGAACAACAAAAGAATGGGATAGAGTGAAGATTTGTGTATTTTTATCATCATACTTATCCACAGAGAGAGCTTACTATGGAACTAAATGGAGAAGCACTAAAGGAGAAAAAAAATCTGCGATCTGTCTAGAAAGGGTTTAAATGGAATTTGTCCCTGCTATTAAAAAAAAACAAACAACTTTTAAAGATCACCAGGATATACAGTACAGGAACACGGACAGAAAATGAGACTCGTGCTTGCCTCTCCACATGCTCAAGCCCTAGACTGGTTGGTCAGGGGATTCATTTCTATGAATTTTCAATGTGCAATTAATCATCAGCAACTTCTCCATACATGTCAAAGAAATGCGTATCACTGCCAGCTGTGATTTGTGCTCTTCTTAAGCTGGAACAAGAGAGAAGCAGCATCCTTCCTTTGTACACATCAACGTGCTGCTATAAAATAAAGTGGGTTGATACGGATGCAGGTCCGACACGAACTAGACAGGAATAATTTTGCATTCCAGTGCCTTTCCATACTGTTCCTAGTCATAGTCACATCAGACAGTTATGTCCTAAATCAGCAAATCCAATTTCCTGCTATCTCAGTCCCATCACTATGCGTAATCCCTTTCATGATTAAGCTACTCTTGTTTAAAAGAACTCCTTGCTCTAAAATAGGGCAACTGCTCCTTCACAGCCCTCAGCACACAATCACTTGATTCTGCTGCTAAATAGATGAAAACATGTCTCTGATGCAGAATGTCTCTGGGAATGCAGACAGGAAACATGTTCACTGAAATAGCTCCTCAATCCAGTCCATGCCCATCAGGCGTTGCCACAGTCATGCACTAGTGTCGTCAGAAATCTGATGGAAGCCAAAAGCTTCCACAGAAGTCAAAAGCAGAAACAAGACACACAAACCAGACCCCTCCTAAGTTGCTTCCTTAACCTGCAAACTGTTTGATGGCAAAAGCACCGAATAATGCACAGACCTCACCTGGCACTGTGAGGCCAAAAATCCTTGATGGAGTCACTGGTATTGCTGCTGCTACAGCATGTTTGTTGCTTTGTATGCTTCAAGAAGAGCTGCTGCCAGCAGTAGTTCACCTATTGAGTGCTGCAGTATTCTCAGAAGCCTCTAGTCCAGCTGGATGAAAAATCCTGAGTCAATTGTAGCCAATAATAATATTAAATTGAAATAGAGATTAGGATCTTGTCATCCTTTTTGGTATTCAGAAAGGTAAATATCCAAACAAAGTCATAGAGGAACTCCAAACTTTCAACCCCTTTGAAAACTCACTTTTATTAAGAGACCCAGATGAAGATACAGGTATTTTCCCTGAGTTTTAAGACTTTGTAAGTTTAGTTTCTAAAGTACTGTTCTCAGCATTTTGAAGTTTTATCAACGCTGTTTTCGTTAGTCTGCTCTGGACTTGGCAGAGGTAAATTTCCAATTAGTATTTTCTTTCTTTTTTTTTTTTTTCCCCAGAAGCTGTACTGCATCATAGACATCACCTAATTTTATCAAATGCTTATAGGTCAGGGATCTGGCATGTGTCATCTCACCTCTGAGAGGATATTTCCAGTAAGCACAGTTTTCAGTTTATACTTAAGAATGGATCTTGAGATGATTCAAAAACTTCACGATAAATTACAAGCCAAATTTAAAAATGTGATTTGGCAAAAATACTGCATATTCAGTGTGTTACAGTATGGTAATCAGTAGCTGTTTGAAGAGGTGATCAGCAGCTCAGTGGGGAAGGGTCAAGGAATATAGCACGAGCTACTTTGGTAAATAAGATGGAACATAAATATTCTCAAAGAGCTGTCAAGTTTCCCCTTCTATATGGACCAATAACTGGAGTGACTCTTTTTGTGGACATGGACAATAACACGAAGTGTTTCTCTTTAAGAAGAGGAGAAGTAGTTCTGCTTATTCAGAACACGGTGTCAGGATATCTGGCTGTTGATCAAAGTTCTGCCTATCAGTCCCAATATGATTCTGGGACCACCATTTTAATTGTATTACATGCAAAATAATTGTCAAGTTTAATTCATGCTTGTAAATGCTCTGAAATCTTAAAATCTGTAGTTACACATTTTTTTTTTTATTTCAGCTCTTCTTTCCAGTATTTTAAATTGAAATAAAAGATAATTTCATTAATCAAGTATAATCTTTTTGCATATCGAATACGCAATGATTCCTGAATCTGGGAATTAATTTGGGGGTTGATCCTGTGCAGTGTGCTTTGGTCCTAATGCAATAAAATGTGCATGAGTCCATTTAAGCATGAACCTTATAGTGATTGCCCTTTTGCTTAAAGCAAGCATTTGCTCAAACACAATGTGAATTGAAGCTGAAGTACTTATAAACCAGTGGATTTAATACCTGTAAGCACTGCTATTTGTGAGAGACCTTCTCACTTGTAATCCTTTGAAGGTGCTCTCATATGGCAAATTCTGACCCTGACTTCAAATAGCATCTTCAGTTTTGGGGGTTTCCCCACAGAAGCAAAGGCAGGAGCAAGTCTTCATTCACATTTCTAACTGTATCAGCTTGCATAATTAAAGATAATACTCTTCCCTTTAAAGGATCTTTTATGCAAGTCACCATATTTATCATTAAGAAAAACATGAGCTTGAGGTTATGGCATCTAACTTTATTCCACATTCTGAAGCCTCCTGAATGCTTGGAAAACATTTATTTCAGATGTTGCGAAAGAAAGTTTTAGGCATCTGACAGTCATACTGGTTATGCATCAAACATCTGTGGTTTTAGTCTCTCTAATCCAGGGCACGTAAGAAATGTTTTGATATCCAGTACAGATTTCAGGAGGAAAAAAGTACATTACATTTAAGCTTCCCTGTTTACATTGTTTACTAAATACAGTGTAATACAAGTAGTAATTGTGTAATAATTATGCTGTGGAAAGTTCTACTGTAATGTGCACTTAAAATCCAGAAGTAAAAGTTTGCTCATCTAAAATGATTTCACTCTCAAGGAACAAGCAGTTTTGACCAGGTGGGTGCACAGTGGGTACACAGCTGGTAGGGTAAGTTGTCTCTTCCACAGTCCATCAAACCCTCCAAACAAAGGGACCAGGCTTGAATTCTACTTTTTGTTGGCAGGTTAGAATAGGCCGCATCACCTATTCTATAGGAAGGACACTTTGAACACACTTTTGCATGCAATGATATTCACCAGACTCAGAAAAACTCTAGATGAAAAAAAATTATTAATGAATAAAATAACAAAACTTTATTTCTTTCTTCAGAGGACTAATATTTTAAGTCTGTAGCCTGTGATCAGCCAAATGCAGTGTTACAGTCCTATTAGCAAATTCTGTGTGTGCTAGAACCCATAGTGTCTGGAATGAAATGCTCTGTAAACTCTGTAAATGGTTATTCTTCTAGCAATGACATACATCTCTCCACACGTGTTGCACACTAAATATAAAATAATGAAATCCAGTCAGTAAATATATGCAAAATAATTTGCCTTTAGAATAAGGAATTACTGCTTACAGTAAGTTTCTTGTAAGCTCAATGTTTGCAGCATTATTTGTGCATGAGTGGATATTGGGCTGGAATACTGCGGGTCAGAGATCAATGCCAGTGCTTCCTGAGGAATGTTGAGCTCAGCAAAGGGATGCATGCAAGCCTGGAAAACCTGGAAGACGTTAAGTGTTTTGCCCGTTCTCAGAAGCTGCTGAATCTTTGTCCCTCCCAGAAGACAGATGAGAACTTGTTCTCCCTATAGAAGCACCCTCAGAATCAGGAGTCCTGAGGCTGGTATTGCCCAAGCCTCTTAGAAACAACAGGCATATTTGCAAGTGTGGAGTGTGGAAAGCTCCTCTACTTTACCCTTAATTTGAACATGAAATATTTGACAGGATACAATAAGACTTCATTCGGGTCCCATTTGTCTCTGTTATTTCCAAATCCTAACATTTTGTCACATCAGTGCAATTAGTCTCTACTAAGCCAGGGGTTAGCTTGGCATGATACACATTTAAAAGTCAAGAATATATGTAAGCCTCAACTAAATACTTCATCTTTATCTTCATATCCCAATTCGTTACACAATCCCAGTATTCAGCCATAGATGTCTGAAACCTTGTTGTAGTGAAAGACAAGATTTCAGTGAATAAAAGAAAGAATTAAATGTTGGTACAATTTGAGAAAAAAAATTTGAAATAAGGAAATGACTAATCCCATAGGAAATCAGGAAAGTTAATTAAAAAATAGTTGTCATTCTTACTGCTTATCTGGATAACCAGAACTAGAAAAATGAAACATGAGGAGTTCTGCCCATACAGCCTCACTGGGTGTTAAAATGTGACTAGCTGTTCTGCTGACTGCAGACAGAAGATTCTTTATAATTGTTATCATGCATTTGTTGTTCAAAACTTCTTTCTACATGAAGCATCGTATACTTCACATTTTTTTCCCCGTGGGGAATTTCAAACAAGCATCCCTAATATGGAGTCTTGTCAGATCAGATCTTTGCAATCAACAGAACAGGATGTCTATAGCAGCCACGACTGCACCCTCTATGAGGTCTTCATTTAAGGTTCCTCAGACTGAAGCTCTTCTGGGGTGATAGCAAGAAAGTGGGTAATGGGAGGTGCTCTCTGAAAATGTAACATCCTTGGGAAAACATGTAAAATCAAAACTTCTTTAAAAAAAAAGGAATAGTGAAATTTGCATTGATCTGCTGTGTATATCAGTAATCTTTAGTATTATCTGTTTCCTCAAGAAATGATTTCGTTTTTATGTGGCAGCATTTTTCCCTCTAAAATAAAGAGACAATGGCTGCAATTAAAGATATAACACTATAAATATGCAAGCATACAGCAGAGTAGTAAATAAAAGCCAGCAGCGCAAAGACAAGTGATCTCTCAGTGGGATGTTGAGATCCATGAAATCACTGCTACACGCCTCTTGGCAAAGCATGTCCCCTCTGCAACGGCAGCTGGAGACTTCTCAGAGATCTTCATCATGCACAGAAAATTGTTGAGATAATTGAGGTTCCTCCTAAAATGCACGTGTGTTTGCAGCAAGGACGAAACTCAGGATTCTGGGAAAGCTTTTATGATGGTTTCATAGGCGGGAGGTGGGGTTTGCGTGGAGTGGCAGATGCGGAGGTTGTTGTTAGACCAGTGGAATTCAGGTCGACTCAAGCTGTTGGTGGTGCTTCCCACGAGGGTTGTGGTGGTGTTTGTGGGAGTGAGGGTGATCAGCTGACTGTTCGTCTCCACAGGGAGGGGAGGACACTGCAGAAAAGGGTGGAAGGTGGATGCACGGAAGCTTGACTTCCTGGGGAAAGAGTTGGCCTGCTCCAAGGAGGCTTGCCGCTGGAAGGTGAGGCTGGCCAGGCTGAGGTTGCTCCGACGCTCGCAGCTGCTGTTGCGGTAAAATCCAGTCCTGCTGGCAGTGTGGCCATGGGAGGGAGGTCTGGACCGACGGCTGAAGGCTGAGGGGCTCCCCTGGGAAATGTGGGCACTAGCTCTGCGGCGGGACAAACAGGTGAAAAATGCCCAGATGATCCCTCCAATCACCAGTCCAATTACCATGGACACTGTGAAGGCTATTGTTATCTGCTCTGAAATACAGCAAAAATTAATATCAAAGTTAATGAAGTAACTCTGAAGGATATTGCTGCAAGAAAATTAATTTAAAATGCCAGCCTCCTTAAAAGATGAACCGGCCCTTAGGTCTTCATAACACATGAACTTCACAGCACAATCACAGCAGTTCAGAGTGCTCTTACTACACAGCATTTTGATGTTTGTTTGTGTGGTTTTTTGGGTTTTATTTTTTTGCTTGCTTATTTAATTTGCATAATTCAACAACATCCGGAAAATAACTAATATTTAATATCAGTTTCTGTACCAAGGCAAGGAAAGTCTTTAGCCTTTCCCAGAATCAGCCACCCACCAGTGCCAAGTGTTATAAAACTGCCAAGTATTTCCTTCTGTGGGCAATAGGAGGTGTGGATTTATGCAGACTTGGCCTTCTAGTTATAGACCTTTATGTTCTGTGTGTATGTGTTTGCAAACTCACCTATAAAACAGTGATGTACCTTCTGCCATATTCTTAGTGGAGTAAGCCCTGTATTTATTGCAACCTGAGAACACTTCCCAGCCTTTTACTGCTGAGTAACAGATAGTTTAAAACCTCATAGTAATTAATGTAAATGACTACATCCTAAATTACTATGGTCAGAGATAACCATTCGTAATACTAAGTCTCTTGAATATTTCCTATCCCCAATGCCCAATTTAAAGAGGTATTAATCTGCCATTAAGAAAAGTAAATTTCTAGCTCTTTTTGAAATGTCTTCAAGGATTACAAGATCTGAAAAGAAACAAACAGAAAAATAAAACCTGTGGCTAGGATTGTTTTCTCTCCCACATGGTTTCACAGGAGGGAGAGATGTGATTTTTTCCTTGTATATTTCTAAGAAGAGGACAGTTACTTCAGAAAACTTTACTCAATTTTCAACTGAGCACCAGCATTATTAGTTCTAAAAAGTTCAGCGATATATTTGTAATCCTGCATAAGGCCTGAAATGAATTCAAAACCTTTATAGATCCTCTCAAAATTCAAGAAGGGCTTGGATCTAAAACAAGAAGGAACACTATGTTGACAACTGGTGAAGCAAAGAGGGAATAAGCAAAAAAATATCCATGGGACACCTTGAAACATATTTGTTCTCTCTGTACTGTTCTATCATATTTGTGAAGCATTTTTGTTAAAAAGGCAAGTGTATTCATTAGATAGAGAAAGGTGAGCATACTGAAGAGCAGGCCAGATAACACTGTGCCAGATGGAAGGTAGTAACTCCAGGACTGGGATGCAGACATTAGAGGCCCGAAAAGGCAAGATGAGACTAGGCTCAGAATTTTCTACAAGCCGCTAAAGAGTTTCCCCTGAATTTATGGTGCTGTACAAACAGTCGTTTCCAAACCCCAGAATAACGACAGTGAATTTCAGTTGTGGGACTTGGCCAAATCAGGTGCTGAAGATGCAAGGAGAGTGAGCGGCCTGAGTGATGGCTATGGAGAGCAGCCAGCACACCATGGAGAGAGAGCAGAGGTGCCAGGCAGGGCCAGCAGGATTGACTTGCAGACAAAGGCACCCCAGCATTGGCACCCTGAAACGGATTCTTTTGTTTAAGTGAGCCTTAAACTTAGGACAGGTCACTGCCAGAGGAGGGAAAGAAACATTAGCTTTGCTTTCGGCACAAGAAATGTAAATGATTATTGGTTAATTGCACTTTAAGTAGTCATTGTTATCTTACTTATCTACCTTTTTACTTTTCTCCCTTCAGGGAAAAATGGCTAGTGATGTGATTCATACTTGGAAGGCTACACAATCCTACTGTTCCTGGCCTGTAACCTCTGCTTTCAGGTAGGCTTATAACATTATCCTTTTCAAATAAAGACTGGCAAGGATAATGCATTGGATATTGTTGCAGGGGACTGCTTCCTCTCAGGTACACTTTGTTGTTCTTTCATTCTGAGATGGATCAGATTTGATCCTAAAAGACAATTTTTCTTTAAGCTCTCATTTCTACAACTCAAAAACTTTTGACTGGGCACACTAAAGACGAAGGGTGACTTCCCAGTCTGCTTTCTGCAAGAACCCGCAGGCAGCATCCTGCACCGCAACTCCTGGCTTCAGATCAGATCACTATAAGCAGCCTTCTTCTCACAAACCCAGTGTGATTCTGCCCTTTATAAAACATCTTTAGAGACACAGCAGGACTTATTGTGCCCCTTTCAGTCAGGAATAGCTTATTATGCCATTTTAATAGATTTAATACATTCTGTTACTGCAAGTTCCTACTCATACTCCCAAAGGTGGGAAGGGAGAGCCAGGACTTGGTGACCTCCAGTTGAATAAATCCCAGGAGGAGTCCTGAAGACAGCACTTCCCACGCACTAGAGCTGCAGTCTGCGTACCCCTGATGCTGTCCCTGCATGGCTATTGGAAAGTGGAGCAAGAACTAATCCTTTCTTGTGCTCATTTCTTCCGCACTTCAGCTCAAATGCCTATTGGGTTATTATATTTGAGGCTGCCAATGAATCCCCCCGGCACAGGGCTCTGTGCTGCCACCCAATATCCCTGCAACTCTTTGGGCTCTCAGCTGGCAAAGGGGATCTCCACAGGGCTCAGCAGCCTCGAGCATAAGCAGAAGCAGAGCAAGCAGCCCAAGTGTACCTGGCTCTGGTGTTGCCATGCACCATGGTGAGGATTTGTCCCTGCATCCCTCGAGCCATAATTTTCACCACCTGCACGATCTAACCAGAGTTTCACACTGTTAAAAGCAGATGAGGGAATTGACAAAAGTATTGAGTGCAGCTTCTCAGTCCTTCCCACGTGCTGTTCCCCTGTGCTGGAGGTACAGCACAGACAATTATCCCTTTGGATAATGGCGTCATTTTCTTTAACTTGTTTAGCTCTTTTATTTTTCTATCTCCATATATGATGTAAAAATCGAGGGTCAGATTATTCCCTGAGGAAACTCAGCTGAGTTTAACACCAACTATTTCAGTTGCCAGGACTCCATATGCTCTCTTTTCCATTGGTCCTACATTTAACCCCCTTGGTTCTTATTACAGAAATATCACTAGACCCATTGGTTACAGACATTTCATTTTTTCTCTTCCCAAAATCTCACTGACTTCAGTTGGAACTGTGGGTCACGCTAATGGGCCAAATTTGTTCTTTGGTTAATTCCCTGCAGAGGATGAATTTCACAGAAATGTAATTCAGTTCTAAAACCTTACATTGTAGAATTGTAAATCTATGCCCATTGATTTCCTCTTTAGAATATCCAGCAATCACAGCCCTGAGGTACATCAGAGAAAATATTATCAAACAGAGAAAAAGATCAAAGGCAGAGCGGGACTTGCCGCACCTGGGATTTTGAGGGGAAGAGCTGGCCTTCACCAAATTGTTTTTCTCTTCCTTAATCTGGGCAGTGCCAGAGCAGAACTAGCCTTCCGGGGAGTCAGAGTGATACTGACACAAAGTGTCTCCCAAAGGGCCATTGTAATATCTTATGGTTTCCTGAGAGCCGTGCATGTTATTCTGTCCTCTGCTTTTAAGGAATATAGTAAAAGAAAGATTTGGGGATAAATTAGGGATGTTGCTAATAACAACAACAACTACCCAGGTGCCAGTCCCCTAAATATGTTTTGATCTGTCTGTTTCTCAGGCTGTTCACAGTGACCGCTTTATTTGATTATGCCATAGCTGAAAAGATTTGGTACCTCACCTCAGTCAATTCTCCACTCTCACCTCTAACACCAGCTGAGGTGAAGAGCAAAGGTTTTTATCAACAAAGCAGAACAGACTTTGAGGTACAAAGCCAGAAATGAAAGGCTAAGGTAAAAAAAAGCAACTGGATATCTTAGCCACTTTACCTTTCTATCTGCAGAACTTCCAACATGACCATGCAAAAAATGATTGCCATTTCAGAGCCCACAGTAACACCCATAACTTCTGAGTGTTACCCCCAGATCCAAAGATCAAGTCAGCACATTTGTCAGCCCAACATCCATCCAGATCAGGCAATTTCTTTTTATGTCTCTGTGTTCCCTCCTCTCTAGTTTCTACATGCGGTATTAGGGAAATGCAGTGCTACAGGTTTGTATAGGGGATTATTGCATCTGCTGTGCAAAACATTTTCTTGGTTGTTTAAGGATTTCATAACTTCCCATGAACTGTATATATGAAGTGATAGCATATATCCTATCAAATCGATAACCTTTAGCAAGTGCTTATTGCTTTACAAAATCCACACTGGAGAAATTTAGACATGTTATTTTTAAAGATGATTGGCTGATAAGATGTTTTTCCTAGCACTTGGCCCTGAAACAATTTCTTCCCATCTGGCCTGGACATCTGAAGCAGGGTCAACCAAAGGTGGCTCATGCCAATCTGTAAGTCTTCTCAGAAGTGGACCATGTTTTCTTCTTCCTCACTTTGGGATATATCTCACCAAATAATAGAAACATAATCCCTACCTAGACTCATCAGTCCTTAAAATATCCCAAATATATCCCAAATCTGCTTTTTGTGGTGGAGTGTCCCACCTCTATCATGTAGGCTTGCAGGATGCTGGCAGACAGACTAGGTCAACCTCTTACTTCTGTGAGTTTCATTTCCTTTCATTTGTATGGACAACATCAGTCATCCCTTTGAATTCAAAACACGTTTGCATTGGGAATTTATTTTCCCAAGGAATTTCTCTCTTGCCCTCAGCTCTGGCTGCAATGAGCTGCAATAGGATTTTGTTCCTTGACCTCAGGAAATCCTTGGGACTTGTATATTTCCTATACCCTTATGGTAAGTTCCCCAAAGTGTAAAACTAAGGTGGGCACAGGGTCTTCCTTTCCCCATGCTCACAAATATATACATTGGAAAACTTTACAGCTGGCCATGATGAGATAGTAGTACCTTTCAAAGTCATGTAAGCAGCACTTTGAATGAGACCATCTCAGAGCATGAACCAGGGTGAGGTGGAGGAAGACAGGAGAAAGCACTGAATGCAAGGGAAAGAGAAATGGAAAAACATCTTTTAGTCAAGCTGTGCACACATGATGAACTGCATCTTTGCCAATATTAGCTAATAAAGCTAATAAAGAACCTCACTCAGCTTTCCAAGCATCTGTTCTGCTCATTTTATTGCTAAGCACAAAAAGTCAGAAACCACCCACAGTTTGAGGTGATACCTTCACATCTGATTTGACTTCTAGTGGGTGACTTTCAAATACTGCAATCTTTATGTTTTGGAGCTGTTAAATTTTTTTGTAGTTATTGTTATTGCATTGTTTTTGTTTCATTCAAAGAGTAATAATTAAGCAATTATCTTAGTTTTTGCCAGCACAGAGTTAATTTTTCTGCAATAGCCATGAGGGGACAGAGCCTGGAGCTGTGTGGGCACATCGAGGTTGTTATTCTATGCCACCTTATAGGGTGGAAGTAAGGGACTCTTAGCTCCAGGAAGAAGGGTGTGACTTCAGGTGGGACAAAAAGCGTGGCAGGGTAGGGAACCTGTTGGTTCATTGTCTCTGGATCATGCCATCTTGCACTGAGGTTTGGTTTTTTTACATGTAAATCACCCACTTTTTGTATACTTTTGTTATTACTATTGTTGGTGTTGCTGTTTGTTTTCTTATCTCATTGCTGTTTCCAGTAAATTGTTCTTATCTCAACCCACAATTTTCACAATTTTGTGCATCCAGTTCTCAACTCCACCCCTGGAGAGAGAACTGGAAGGGGAAGGTGCTGGAGAGTGAGCAAACAGATTCTGGTTTGGGAGAGTCTTGGGGGCAGACACTAAAGTGGGGAGTGCCATTCCTAGGCCACAAGAGAAATTTTATTTTAAAGTTATTAGAAGTGGTAAGGTAGCTTGTCGCCCAAGAATGGCATTGTTCAGCATTTAAACTCATCTTTCTATAGAGATATTTTACTCATGCTACATTAGAGCAAGACTCTGTTCCTTTACTTAAATATCTGAGAGTAATTTTCCTATTTTTCCTTTTTCCACCCAAACTAGCATGAGACACTGTGCATCTGACATGCAAATTCTATTCCATGGGGACTCCAGCAAGCTCAGATGTAAAACATACAGGCTCATTGATTTCAGCTGTATTAGCAATGAGAAGTATCAGAATATACCACTGTGACATAGAGTGAAAGAGTGTTATTTTCACATTTTCAAACAAAATTTTAGAATTCTAAATTTATTTCCATTTTATTTCTTTCCTTCTCACATTTTTGCTAGCTCTCTCTCCTTTATGTGATGCCATATGCCAGTTACTCAAAACTTGTTTAAGCTAGTAAGCATTCCTCTCCCTATATGAACACACATTTGCACAAACAACTTCAGCTTGCCTTAACCCAAAGCTGAAAAGCCTTGATAACTAGTAGAAGGTTTATCTCAAACATGAAAAAATTGGCTCAGCCTTTTTTTGCTGAGATGATCTTTTCCCAAAATAAAAGCTCAGTGACAAAAGTGGGTATAAAACACATACAAACCAGTATGGGAATTCATACCTTACACATACATTGCACAGCTTAGTATAGAGCACCAGCTAGCGTATTAAAGCATGAATTGCAGTCTATAAATTACAAATCTATTAACCTGATAGTAATAATGGTTCAGACACTATTTTAGAGGCGTCTCAGTGTCTCAGGTTTCAAGTGAGATTCAGGTAAGTCATTAGCAGGTGATCATAACACAGTATGTTCTGTGCCAAACCAGACTGGAGCAGCCAGGGTCCATCAGAGCTTGAACAAAGTCACAGCAACTTGCTAACAGCTGTAGTGTTAAGGAAACCTCCCTGTCTGACCATCCAGGAGCCACTCTGGCAGTCACACTTGCACTACCTGAGCTCGGACAGAAGCCCTTTCACAGCTACAACCCCTGCATCCACACAGTCAGACCAGGTTTCCTTACCAGCTCAACCCCAGGCTTCCCATAGTAGAGTCTCAGATGTCCAGATCCTTAAAATAATTTAATCATGCTGCAATAACTAAATGACAGAATAATAGCTTGAGCTGGTGCCTCCAAAGGACCCTGAACAAAGGAACCTCTGGGCTTTTATCCCCTCACAGTCAAAGAGAGGGAAAATCTGGGGTGCTTGGCTCCTGCTGTCTCCGAGTGCCTGAGTGTCCGGTCCCCTGGCAGGGCCACAGGTCCCTGGGCCCTTTGTTATGCAAAGGGTCAGCAGGTCACAGGCTCTTGCCTCAGGCTCAGCTCCTGCCCCCCGGAACACAACCTGCAGCTGGCGCTGCAGCTGCACCCCAAGCTACCTGCACTGAATGGATTCCTCAACAATAGCAAATGTACATCTCTAAGCTGGACAGCCTACAGCTACTCCTCCTCATGCATCCCAGGCAGCAAGTTTGGAAACAAAGTATACCTGGAGCCCAAGGAACCATCACTTCTTCTCATTACAGAAGGCTTGAAGTGATTTGAACTACTTGAAATTTTATGCCGGTTCTACCAGCTCCAAGAAAGCTGGGGCTAGTATCAGTAGCCAACTCCTGTGCTACTGTTGTCATGCTGAGCTCAGAAAAGCAATTTCTTTATATCTGACAAGTGTTGATATTACTATCTTCCCAATTGCCACTAATTGTGTTAGCAAAACAGCCTCTCATTAATCATTTGTAGGCAGTCCATGATTCAGTTGGGTCGATGAATCAGTTGCTGCGTAATATCAGCCAGCTGTGATCTTAGTCATGGCAAAACTTCAAGAAACTTCACACATGATTCTTGTGAGATGACTGAGAGTGACAGGCCACAGCACAAAGTGGTTCAGGCAGTTGTGATGTCCAGAAAATGAAGAGACCAGGATAGGGACATCTGGAAAACCGAATCTGTGGGGGGAAAAAAGCTGAAAGAAAAGCAGGTTGTGCAGGACTCAAGAACTAATAAGGGAGATAGTTATGCTGCCAGAAATATCAGACCTCTGCATTCAGACACAAACTTGCTAAAGGGATGTTTTATTCAGCCTGTGCTACTGTGAGATTATTTTCTGCAGCAACAGAGAGTAATTCTCCCACTTCACCTAATAACTTAACAGGGGTTTTTTTTCTATGTCCACAGCAGATAAAATAAGAAGTTCTGGCTTTAAAATAAAACAAAGGAAATTAAAAATGTGTTTCTATCTATGAGGACACGTAAGAATTAGAATAGATAGTCCAGGCACGTAGTGCACCTACCCCCAGTAAAGATTTTAAAAAGCAGCATAAGTCAAGAGTTGTAATACAGTTAATCCTGTCTTGAAAAAAGAAGGTAAAACAAATGACAGCTCAAGGTCCATGCTAATGTCATTTTGTGCAGTTTCTAAGGTTTCCTTCGATCAGGTAAGAAGATGGGTTCCAGAAGCATCTGAAAAATTATTAATTAAATGACAAGTTAAAAAAAAATAAAGACAGTCCATGCTTTTGGATTAATACTCCTTTTGAAATGCAGAGGGGCTGGTTGTTCATCACAGGGTCAACTTCACAAATGAGGAACCTATCTAGGAACAAGATTGCCCTCTGCTGGAAGCTGATGCTGGAAATCGAAACTATGCAGAAACTACCTTCATTCTAATAAAATAGGGAGTCAGAAAAAGCTGGCTAGAAACATTCCAGTGGAAGATTACAGAGACGTTCATCGTACCTCAAAAACCAGAAAAATTCTGAATTGCATTGTCATAAACACATAGGACTAGCATTTTCCAAAGGCTTTGTAAGTGAAGTAAACCGAGGCACAGCAAAAGTGTTCGGAACCTTAAAGACATAAAACTTGTATAGTTTTGTACCTTTCTGCAAATATCTGTGATCATGGAGGAGCATAAGACTAATTTTGCTCTTAAATTCATATTTCTTGACGTACACAGTGATGTTCAGAATGATCTCCACGCATCAGTGTACATTGGCTTTGATTACTAATACCATAATCCACTGTGATAAAAAGCCAGAGGAGTGCAATATGCCATCTCAATATCCCACAAACCAACTCAGAGTTAATGATGTTCCTTTGATTTTACTGGCAGTTGATTTTTACTGGAATGACAAATAAAGAGTAATTGTAAAAAGCAGAAGGAAACATCTAAGATAGAGATGTCAGCATGTTTAATTTAATGCTTTTGGCACAACAATGTAAAACAAGGCAAAGATTCCTTCAGGCAGACAGACAAAGAAACTTTGCTATCATGTGGCTTCATTGTGATTCCTAATGCATAACAAAAGCAGTAATAGAATTTGGTCTTTTCTGCATGTGCAGCAAGCAATTCTCTGGCCAGGCATTCTCACCCACCTCACAAAACCAGACCTAAGCTATATGGCCTCTGCATGAACCTAAATCAAACACTAAATCAAAATCTGACATGGTGCAACCTGACATTATAGTTAATACTTAATTGATAAAAATAATTTAGACCTGAGAATAAGTAATCTCATATATTGACAGAGCATGCGTGACTGGAGTGAAACCTTAAAATTAAGCAGAATTTTCTAAAATTCTTAAAATTAAGGATGAAATACTGAAACACATAGCCTACATTTAAGAAAACAGAAGACATCCAGAGGTAGAACAAAGCACAAGGATTTGGGGTTATTGGGAAGAATGTGGGGTGAGGAATATATAGAAAACATCCTCAGTCCCACTACAGTGATTCTGTTATCGGTGCCTGAACCCAGACAGAGCTTCAGGCTGAGCTTTTCCTTACTTGAAGAACCCACAAAAGCCAGGAAGTATACTGGAAGCCCAAGTCTTGTAAGAATATAGAGAAGAATATTTTAAAAGATTCAGAGTGAGAAAGCCCACTCTGAGTGCCTTGAGACACTAGCTATACTAGAAAAGAGAGGCGGCATTTCAGCCTTCCCCGTGCATCCTATACACAGTGGCTCCCAATGCAGTGCTTGCAGTAAGTGCTACAAGCTCTGCATGTGTCCCCCTGAGTCTCTAGACTCTCTTTCCTTCACCTGAGAGGCAAGACCTTATGTCTTGGGGTGACTGTGCTGTTGTATCCCCTACCATTGCTCTATGCCCAGACATGATTCCTGAGCCTTTCTATGCCTTTAAAACTGGATGCAAGAGACAGAGAAAAAAAACTGAGCGAACTTTTCAAAACAGTTTGTGCTTCAAGGACACACAGATTAGCTACTTCTGCGGCGGGCAGGGGAAGCACTTCTTCTGGCTTTTCGGTCAGCTTTTTCGGCTCTGTTTCTTCATAGAGGGACGGAGAGTTGAGTTTTTTTCCTCTTGGGACTTCGTTTTTTTTCCTTCTTCTCGTCTGGACTTGTTCAGAACACCAGAACATCAGAACCCCACCGGGGGACCTTCCACCGGCCTGGAGCGGCGGGGCCCCACGCCAACCCAGCTCCGAGGAGGAGGAGAGAGACCACACCCACAGAAGGACTCTAAAATCTTTCAGGTTTTCTCTCCAGAGCGAGAGATTTTATTATTTAGCATTATTAGTATTGTTTTCCTGTGTGTTTGTTAAATAAATAGTTTTATTTTCTCCTTCACTTTCCTCTGAGGAAAATTTGTTTTTTCCCGAACCCAACTGGGGGGATGGGTGATTTGTAACCTGCCTTCCTTTGAGGAGACGTTCCTTTTGGACGTTTCCCTGAATTTGGCCTAAACCGTCATACCTTGTTTCTGCTCCTTGCTTTTGGCAGTGCAATCTCTCTCCCTCTCCCCCTGCAACCTGTTCAGCTGTTTCCCAGGAGAGGAGCAATCCTCCCTTTACAGCTCCATAACTCTTACTCTCCATTTTAAATGCACATCATGTATTAAGCAAGGTATTGGAAGGTAACCCTGCCTATGGCAGACAGGTTGGAACTAGATGATCCTTAAGTTCCCTTCCAACCCAAATAATTCTATGATTCTATGATTAACACAGACAAAATTAATGAAACATGCGTATAGTATAGTGTCTTGGCAGAAGCTGAAGGAAATCTACTGACGCTCAAAACTGTGAAGTTTCTCTGAAAGAGTCTCTTCTCACTCAAAACATACTGCCTTTGAAATACTGCCACAGTGTGTTCTGCTGACAGTCTAATTTCTGTATTACTTGCTCAAAACAATCTCATTATTTTTTGAGATTGCTAAAACAAGGACCTTCTTCAGGTGAAAGCTTAAAAAGATGTACAAAGTTGAAGAATGTAAGGCAAAGTTGTTTGTGAACTTTGCTGAATACTTTTCTGAAGTATTCAATAAACAAATATTCAAGGAGCAGGAATCTCCTGCTCTGCATTTTTCACTGCACTAATAGCTGAGCTACATCCAGTAATGCAAAAAATCTCCTGCTCTACGTCTTCATCTGGAAACAGGTATAACAGTGAGCATTTTGAGGACACAGAAGTGTGTTTATATGTGGCAGCACTGTACTCTTCAGTTAGTTACCTGAAGTTCAAAAACTGTTCTTTCTTTGTCCCAGTACCTCCTGGTTGAAGATCAATCCACTTGGGAGATTGCAGCAAATATTTCTATGAATATCTATATCAGTGTGGGCAAGGAGACCCAATTAAGTAGTAGTCATAAGAATCAAAACCACAAGCTAATACATGCTGACATAATCTCTAAATGAATGGATCACTGATCTGGAGTATGAGTCAACTCTTCCTGACCCAGGACAAATGATCCAGGCTGGAGACTCAGTATGAAGTGGGACCTTGGTGCTTGTCCCGTATGAGCCAGTGGTGTCTGGGAGGTTGTATTTGCACCAGGCTTGTCCAGGTCCTGCTTGCCCAGAGATTCCTACACTTCTGAATTAACAGAGCCATCAATGTGTTCCTTCTTTATATTTATTTTGCCTGCATAACTTATGCACTTCCCACAGAAGTCACGTGTCTGCTTGGTTGATTCTTCTTCCATTACCCTGTATAACTGAGAGATGGTATTGATGTAACATAATTTTTAAAAGCAAAAGGTTTAGAATAAACAGATGTCAGTTAAATGGTCAAACATGTCATAAGTGTGTGTTAGGATGCTGGACTGTGAATTTAAATGTTTGAAACAGGGAATTAATTTTCTTCTGCAAATAAGACGCCAGAGAAGTAAGGCAGAGGCCTCTGGTGAGAAAGAGAAAGTGCCATGGCTCTTTTCTTCAGCAAGCATTTGTCAGAGCCCAAAAAAGTTTATACATTACATTAAACTGACTATTTTTTTTCTCCCCCATTTATTTTGCTGAAAATTTTCCAGATGTTATTTCATAACAATGCTGTATATATTTGTATTGTTGATGAAGTTTCTATTGAGGTCATTTAACAGATAAATCTTAAACTACAATTGTCTCATTTTCAATACGTGAAAATCAAATTAGTGTCTTTTATGTCTCTTCAAGTAGAAGGGAATACATTATGTTAGAAGAATATTTTAGGATTGCTTGGTGCAAACTTCAGTACAATACAATAAGTTTTAAAATCTGAATAACTAACTTTTTTTAATGCTTGTATAGGAAGTGAGGCTTCTACCTTGAAAAGCAGGGGAAAATGACATTGTCTGTAATAAATGTTGTTGATTGTCTTTTCTGGTTTTTTTTCCAGACAAAAGGATAGGGCTATGAAATGAAAATAATCTTATTATGAAAAAAGATTCAATCTTGAGTCCCGATTTTACCTTGTACTCTTGTTTTTTGATTTTGGACATTTCATTCCACCTCCATGGTCCAGATTAATCTTCTGTATAAGGGAGGTGGTACCACTCTCACAGCCACTCATTTGGCTCACAAAGATTTTAACAAATATTATAAACTCATTTAACTCCTGGTTAAATAAATTACGGTGGTAAAATCGGATGTTGTGTATAAACACAGAGCATTTTCCTTCAGTAAGTTCTGCAGGAAGACTGAGGCAGAACCATGGCACCCACAGTGTGCTGAGACCAGCTCATGTGAGTATGAACACTGTTAGGCTCTAGCAGGTGACCATGCAGCCACAGGACGTTTGTCCTAGGGACCAAGCACAGCCCTAAGCTGCCTTGGTTTATGTGACAGTTTCACATGCCAACACATTCCCTGGTGTAGTGCTTGAAAGAAGAAATACACTTTGTTTCCTCAGGACCAGATTTCTGTATTTGGTGGGTAAAGAATGATGCTTCTGGCAGCTCATGTAACAAGGAGCAGCACCATATACTTAGTCAATAACGCAGGTGTAATTGTTCAAATGTGTGTATGCTGTGTGCTTGATTATTATTTAAATAATACTCTGAAGAAACTTTGCCTTTTCTTTGTACTACCTCTGATTTGTGTCCTTCCTGCTAAAGATGGTGAAGCATTTGATAAATCAATGGCTATATAGTGGGGAGGGGAAAGCAGGAAAGGAATAATTAGAATGCCACAAAACACAGCCTGAGGATGACAGACTCACTTTAAAAGAATAATTTATATACAAGGAAGAAATCATGCTCCGAATAGACAGAATGCAAGAATAAGGCTGGTCTCTTTGTGTCATAGTTTGTTGCTTTCATCCAACTACAGTAATAATACTCTTTTCTTTGGGCTTGCTGGAATAAGAGCAAAGAAAAAAATAAGTTCCTCATTAGTATCTCCTTTTATCTCTCTGACAGGCTTGCACATAAGATCTTGGAATGCATTTACATATCAACTTTTTCAATCTAAGCCTCCCTCAGTCAGACTTTCTCAATATCTGACTATTGTTATGGTCCCCTTCGCTTCAATAATGGAGACAAAAACTTTCATGTGTTCATCAAATCTTTTACTTAACTGAGAGAAAAATAAGCATAATGATATTAGATTTGGGATAGTTTGATAATTCTTCCCCTTCAGAAGAAAGTACATGATTTATGAAGCAAAAGGACATGGCCACTCCAACAAACAGTACCGCCACATGCATAAGAAATCCAACTGAAAAGCTGCATACAGATCAGCTCTTCCCAAACACAGCTGAGGGGAACAGAAACATGGTATATCTTGAAGCTGAGAAGGGGATGACGAGCAATGCCTTCCTTTTTAATTACATAACAGGTCATGGATTTATTTCATTTTGGTATGAGAATATTTCTGGAGGACTTCAGACACGGAGCCAGGAACCCTGAGTGTTACAAAAGAAAAAGATTCCCTTCTGTCATGCTGCCACTGAAGAGCTGATGTTCAAATGCAGTTGCTGCCGTTGCTAATGCCTCACCATCACATGCTGTCTGTTATCTTCCTTCATTTAAACCCACACCCTTGTTGCCATTGCTCACAGTATTACCACTATTTATATGACAGCTGTGTCCTCTTAGAGTCACTGGCCTGGGCTGCTCTGATGCTTCCTTACAACACATCCCAAGTCAGCTCAGGGGAAGTGGAAAGGGGAAGATCTGCTGGTGATCTTGACCTGATAGATAGGACAATAAAGTCTTCCTTGTAGAGATCTTAACAGATTCAAGCAGAGGAAAGGTGGTGTGGGTGGGTCTCACTTGCCCTAGAAGTCTTCCGGCTACCATGTTCAAGATTCAAATTATGTGGCATACTTAAATCAGCTTCAGACTACTTTAACACTTGAAAAGTGATTTAGTTATGTGATACTTTCTATATGTCTATCACAGGATTGTCATGCAGATCAGTATCTCATCTGAAGTGAAAAAGAAAGCAACTGAAATATCTGTAGCTCTGAAAGCCATGCAGAAAAAGTCACTCTGATGCTGCTGGGCCTGTGAGAATGCACAATCCTACAGCCCTCTCCAAGAGGGGAAAAAGAAGTCTGTCTCAGTTCTTATATAGGTGAACCTGAGTTTTACTGGTGTTGACATTATTTGGTTTGCCTGTGTTCGCAGGGTCTGTCTGACGTTCCAGTATGTGGCATTTTTAACAAAAGCAAAACTGGCCCCTATTCTAAAAGCTCTGCTGAGATGTATGGGATTTTCATAGTCCTGATTTCTGCAAATTCACCATGCAGGGACGTTGCAATTGTTCTTCATTCATATGAACCAGGTTACTCATTTGAGTCAAATATTTGGTTAAGTAATCTGGAAATATGGCTTCACTATTAAATTTATGGCATCATGTAGCATGAGGAGCAGGAAGGAGAACATGCAGGTACTTTAGATTTAAAACCGGTAACAAGAAGGGAAACATTTCAAGGACGTAACATTAATATAAAGATCTCACTATCTTTCATACTGTTGTTTAAATGCATCTATTTTATATCTGTGTTGTACATCTGCTTCTCAGATAAATCTACTTGAAATACTCAGTGTGTTTACAGGAAACATTTGCAAAGCCAGAGCTGTCTTTCTATCTGATCATGTGTCACATTTTACCTCATTGCCTTTCTCTTGAGAACATTCTTATAAAGCAACACAGGGAAATTCTCTCTGGTTTTCAAATAGAGACCTGAAACGTGAAGGTACCATCTATCTTCTTTCCCAGAAACCCAACTAAAAATCTGCCTTCTGGTATGCCTATTTCCAAAAACATATTTAAGGGAGTCTAGCTTTTTTTAAGTTCACGTTGCCCGTAGGAAAATAAAATAATTCTAGTTTCTCAGTGAATTTGGGAAGAATATAGGTATTTTAATCCACGTTAGGAACCCTGCCTCAGGAGTCTGAACGCATTTCTAAGTTCATAAAAATTTCTTGTAGGAGGAGCATGAGAAGGCTTTATGTCACCGTTGTGTTTACTCAACACAGCTACACATCCACTACGCCAGGTATGCTTGCAGGTGTGTTATTTGACAGAATTGGAAATCTGCAGCCCCAAGGACTTGGTTTGTCCATACCAGACTGACACAAAGGTACATAGGCATTCTCTACTTCTTTCTGCACTATACCTTGTATTATGCACCCACACCATTCACATATTTTGCACATATTTTTAGGAAATGGTGCTCTAATCAGTCCATCTGATCAATATCTTCAGGGCTAAGAAACAAGGCTGTATTTTTCAGACAGTTTTCCTGGCCATTTTATGTAGTGAATTCTGAGAGCTTTCTGACTAAACTAGGAAATGCATCCCTCCTTATTATTTACCATTTTATGTCAGACTACTTTTACATGGGGTTGCCCAAATTCCCATGCCACTGAGTGATACTAGAATAAACCAATGAGGAGGGCATTTGGATTATACACTCTTCAAAACAAGCTCTTTTTCTACCATCAGTAGATATACTTGGCTGTGAAATAGGAATGAAAGACAAGCTGCTCTTTATTATTAGAAGACATAAGAGTACAGAAAGGTAGTTTTAGTCATGTACAACTTTTGCCTTTTTTAAAGGCTCCATCTTGAATGAGTAAAAGAGAAAATAATAGTCAGAAGATGAAAGTTTAAGCAAGCAATAAAGAACAACAATGACTCTAGAAAATTTGTAATAGCAAACTTGGAAGTAT
Source organism: Gymnorhina tibicen (assembly GCA_013399875.1). Taxonomy (NCBI): domain Eukaryota; kingdom Metazoa; phylum Chordata; class Aves; order Passeriformes; family Artamidae; genus Gymnorhina; species Gymnorhina tibicen. The sequence continues at coordinate 658,929 of VXAZ01004970.1, read as the reverse complement.
GAGCCATTTATTTGATTGGAAAATATAGGTGAGGAGTCAGAAGAAAGGTTTGTTCACACACAATTGGCTCTCATATCAGCTCCATCATTATGGGCACTGCTCAATGTCTGATCAATGATTTGAGCCCCTTAATATCATAGATCATGAGGTAAAACCCTGAGTTGCAAGTCCTGAGCTGTGGATCTGTAACCCTGATGAGATGGAATCCAGACTCTGAGATTCAAGTGTTAAGCAGACTTGTTAAAGTAGTCCTTGATAAAGCACTCTGGGAAATCTGAGCAGGAAAGTGGTTGCTATAGATATTGTCGCTGTCTGCCAGATGGGGAGCTGCAGATTCAGTGTGCAGACTGCATTTTACATATATACATGGCTGTCTGTGACACAGGAAAGGTTTTAGTACAGGGTCCTGAACAAAGAACTCAGAGATATTCTTTCAGATATGTCTGACTTCACCAAATCAATATGGTTCATTCCTTCCTCTGTTATGACATTTGCTTAGACCATTCTACTCCTTTCCGTCCCATTCACCATGTACTGATGAATTTGACTTGCTTTTAATTTTTGTTCTTTTTGGGTAATTGTATCTTTTGCATACTCTTCTATATTTTTGGTATAATGTCTTAACTACTATGCTAAAAGGCAATGAGGTTAAAGAAATTAAAAATTGGCAATGTCAGTTATCACTGGAATGTAATTTTCATTTATTGTTTCCAGTAGTACTATGAATGAATTGCTTACTTAGACATGAAAAATACAGTGTGTTGCTTTGGGTCATGGCAAAACTCATATTTGCTCGCTAAAGGACTCTATCCTTATTTTAGGTCTCCGTTTTCTGAAGAGTACCTATTATTTTGGAGAGTCCTATTATTTTGGATAATCACTGTAAGGAATTATTCCCTAAAACACTAGGACAAGACTGCATGATGAGGTTGAAAGAAATCATTTTGCCTCTCCCCCTCTCTGTTCTCCTGTTGGGGCTGCTTCCAACAACAGGAGCCTGTGAAGTCTGAAGTCATCTGACTCCAGCACCATAATTTCAAAAGGAAGAAGCTCATTTTTTCACATCCCATTTCCAAACTTCTGAAGGCATCAGTGATCTAACCCAAAGACTCTGCAGAAAGAGATTATGTTTCCTGTGAAGAGATTCATTCTTTGTGCTGTGAATTCCTTATGATGTGCGATATTCTGTCAAATATTGCACTTTAAAAATTACTGGTGTTTTCCGAATCACAAAGAATTGACAAAACAGAAGAGACAAACTGCAAGGAAAAACTCTGGGTGATGCAGTGTCTGCAATCATCTTGCTCTATTTTGGCTCATTGTCATGAATTAAAATACCAGGAAGAATACACACAGTAGGGTGAAATTTTGAAAAGGGAGAAAAGAGAATAGAAGAGGGGAATTCTAACAATTCAGGAAATACAGCATTGAGGTTGATCGATCACCTGAATCCAAAGTCTAATTTTGTTGTTCTTTCCTCCCTCTTTTTTCTACTTCAGCCCTGAAGGGTTTCTCTACTAAGAAAAAACCTTCAGTGGTGTAAATCATCTATAAGTGTTTCTATGTCACAACTTTACTTCCTCCTATCTGCCAGGAAAGGAATTGCGTTGTCAGCTTATTGAAATCCTCTGCCAGGTCTGCCAGGATAAAGGCCCTCTGGGGAACTCTGGTTCAAAGATGCTGGTCTTTTCCAGTCATCAAACTAGGAACACCAGTGGCCTGTAAGAAGATACCACTGCCACATCTGCTGTCAAGTGCTCCACAGCTGGCTCCAAACTGTAGTCTTTCTGTGCCCACATCTCCAGCAGGACAGCTGAGGCAGCTCCTAAAGTCTTGGTTTGTTGCTGCTAAAGTTTGAATGGAAAGTGTACAAAGTGTACGAACAGGAGCAAGGGGAAGGAGGGGAGCCCACCCAGTGGGTATGCTGGAATGTGCTGACACTGGCATCAGTGTAAGCCAAGAGGCTTAACCTGGTCACCACACTGGCCCCCACAAATGCTTCTTTTGCTACTTGCAAAGAAATCTGGATCTGTTTCTTGTGCTTCTACTCTGCCATGACTGCCACCTATGAAGGATCCCAGAAGAGGTATCATGTCCCATGGCTGTCTAGGTTGGACTTTGCAGTGTTGAGCAGCTGTGTTACTGATTGTGTCAGTGCTGCCCTTCACAAGTATTACTCCAGTTCATAAAGAGAATGATGCACAGTCCTTAACCACGATTATGGCTACACCAGTAGCATGATAAACACAGCATGAGGCATTAGAATATGCTCATCCTTAATGCCATCTTTTCCAGCAGAGCACATAGTCTGACTTCTTTCAAACAAACATGCATTTTAACGAAGAGAAGACCAGTGAGTTGAGGGAGAGACTAGGCAAAATTTGATATATTTAAAAACATGGATGCATTTGTAGCTTATAAAGACAAGCAATAATGCCTATAGTATGTGCCAAGCAGTTTGCAATCTCAAAAAGCTGGAAGCCAGCTTATACATGGCATTAATTCCACACACCAAACAAATAACACCCTGGATTCAGATTCAAGAAAAGAAAAATTGTCCTTAACGTTTTTAAGGTATTAAATTTTAAGGCTGCATTTTAAATAGACACTTGAGTAAAACTAGACTGAAAGATAGTCTAGGGATCTAAGTTAATGTTGATTAATATCTGCTTACACTTCTTGTCTCTGCTGCTGTCACATTGATCAAATGCACTATTTAAATTAAATTTCCTGATCTGAAATTATATTGCTATCTATGCTGAAGAAATAGGATCGTCTTGAAGACATTTATTGTATTTACTTGTGTACAACTGAAAATGCTTTTAGGAATTACAAGAAATGCACTCCTGATTTAAGTGAAAACATCTTTGCTCCCACTGTTATCTTATAAATCAAAATGAACTCAATAAAGAGTTTATTAAAACAGTAAAAAATGAGATTATTGGTTGCTGAATGGGTATCAAACCTTGAATTTCTCACTCAGCTATTATTAAGCCTCCTTTTGAAACTAGTAATAAAAAATACAATCCAGACTCTCTGTCTACAGTTCCAATGTGATATCCGCAGTGCTGAAGTTCAGCAGGGTCTGCCTTTAAGGGCTTCTCTTCTTACCTCTTCCAAAGTACCATACTATGGATTCCCACTGCAAACAAGGGTGGGCAGCAGCTACATAGCTTCACAGAAGCTGGCACCTGATAGAAATGAGCTCCTGCATCCTGGCAGTAGCTCAGACAGCTTATCTGAAACAGACATGTATATCTACAAAGATTTTGCAAAATCTGTAGTAGGAAAAAGCTCTACCCATGTGAGAGTTGGGATCCCAATTTTGTGCTTATGACACATTACACAGAGGACAGTTGCTGACAGGGCCAGGAGTTCTATCATAAACTCATTAATTTAAAACAGAAGGGTTTAATTTTTTTTTTTCCTGGCAGAATTGATTTTAGGCCAACAAAACAACTTCTTTTCTGGCTTTGTTTTCCTCCATTCCATAATTTAGCATTCCAAGAATACTGCAGATTGATGATGGTGACATCCGAATTCAAAGAGGAATTCCTGCAAGGTCTACAGCTAAGCATTACAGTTATTGACTCTCCAGTCTGTCACTGATTGTACACAGAGCTTGCAAAAAAATGTGTACCGATTTTTTTTCTAATACTGTCATTTTTTAAGATCTTTGCATGAAAGAGAGGGTTTGGGCTACTTAGACAACTCACACAGAATGACTTATATTGAGGTGTTTATAGCTTGTTTTTCGCTACCCAGCTTGATTAAGGCACACTTCCACTGGCCTGGAGCAATTGTAAAAAGATTTATATGTGCTCACAAATAAATAAGCAGAGGACAGTTTAGTTCGTTCATTGTTCTAAAATTCTTAGAGTCACTTTTAAGAAGCTATTGTGTGAAGTTATCACTGGAAACTGGACAACTATAGAAAACAGGATGCCTGTATATTTTCCAGCATAAGGAACGAGTTGTTAGACAATAGATGGTTTATAAAACTGTAAGAGATTAAATATCTTTATGAACAGCTGCTTAGACTATTTTTACAGCGTCGATTTTTTTTTCTCACAGACTGAGTCCCTCTCAGCAAAACTTTACATAAATGTTGAAGTTTACACTTTGGCTGAGTCCGTGGAAGATGCTGAGAAATCACACATGTGTGGAGAAGGAATGCATCGTGGTAATGTAGTAACATTCACAGTACTTCATGGTGGGTGGCTTAGAAAACAGCCTGTAAGCTGTGTCCTAAAAAATCAGTTTCAAGTACTGCACTCTTATTTAATAAAGAACTAGATTTTATTTATATTTATTATGTGTAGTTTTATTTTTACTTCAAGTCATGTATCTCGGGGATGTCAGAAAACACACTTCTATCATTTTAAGTGGTGTTTCCACCCAGTGAGCTTGTGTCAGTCATCATCTTCTAACAGAGACTGTACAGTGACCCTTCCTAGTCTACCACATATGATATACCTACAGGAAATGAAGAGAAAATTATATTCACTCAACTAAAATCTATCAGAAAAATAAGAAAAATCTGAGAGGTATCTTCCCTTTCAAGGACCATGCAAGCTCCTCACAAAAATCCATGCTCTGAGGTTCATCTGCTGTCAGAGCCTAAGCAAATGTGATGTGATCAGGGCTGGGTACCATGTCAGTCCCTGGCAAGCCAGGTGAGCAATGAGGATGAAAGGAGGTGCTGGCCCTTTCAGCATTAAGACAGTTAAGGTGTGTCCTGCTCTGTGTTGTGAAATGCAGCAAGTTTTTATTCTGAAAGTGCCATTTTAGAATTATATCCATTTTCACTGTAAAAAAATGATTGTTGTTCTTCAGAGTCCAGCAGACAACCTCCAGACAAGAGACTCTGAAACAGTAATAACTGTAATTTTTCCTCAGTTAATCTCTAAATATTTATCAAAGATGTCGAGTATCAGTACCCTGCTCTTTGGCTGAGACACAAAAATTAAGTGAGTCTCTCATGGTCTCTCAGTAGGAAAATATATGTCAGTAGGAAAATACATGTGTCACTGCACAAAGCTTAGACGGCATTCAACAGATTCTTGTTCCTCATGACAAGAAAAAAACGGAACTTCTTTCCATCCTCTTGTATGTTTTTTTCCACTCTTTTCCTGGGGCACTCCTATGCAACTAAATTCCTGTTTTGCTGATGCGTATTATTTTTTACTTTTAAATAGTGTTCAGATTCTTGGAGAGATCACTGCTCAATAGCAGTAATATAATAGAGAAAACAAGATATGTGATTCATTCTAAGCTAATTGCTAATAAATGTTAATATTAAACATATCAAGCAATAGAGCTTTTTGGAAGGATTTTCCACAGCAATTGCACAGAATCCTTTAAGATCAAATCAATTAATCTAATTACCCTGAATGAATTTCGGTATAACGTATGCTTCCACCTCACACTATGCATTTCAGTTTATGAACTATTCCCAGACTTAGGTGAAAGAAAACAGCCATAATAAATAATAACAAAAATATACATTGAGGAAAAAATAAGGAAAATCTCACTATGAGGCAGCACGATAAATTACAAATAACTTTTCATTCTGGCAGAATAAGAATTTATTCCAAATGTTGAAACACATTTAGCATTTGTTATCCCATTTTCATCAAAAGATGAAACAGATCATGTCTGCTGTAGAGGTACATCCATTAAGCAGTTGAGAATGTCTACCTGATCTGGCTATTGACTGAAGTCAATAGACACCTTTTCAACTGACTTCAGTAACGAACTTTTTGAAACAATCAATTTTGCCCCAGCAGCTCCTGCTGTCTGGACTCATTTAAAAAGCATGATAAAACTTTGTTGAAGAAACATTTGGAAAACAGTCTTATCACTGCAGGAAATAAAAAACCTATTCATTACTCTTTGGATCTAACATGAGGCGCGGAAGTATATCAAGGTATTTTTTTAAGGCAATCAACAACAAATATCTGCATCTACTTTAGTAATAGTCTAGAAAAAAACCCCAATATCCTTACCCCAAAACTTTGGTGGCCATGTGATTGGAGGAAATGTACTGTTCTTATCCATAACATCCAAATAGCAAATACAGAATGGTACGTCCACAGAGGAGCAATAGTTTTCTGAAGGTTTGAGATTTTGCACTAGGAGCAAAGCTTTTGTGCTGCCACGGAACTGTGTTGTTTGCCTGAAAGGAAATGGATGTATCACATTTCCTGCTTGTGGACTCGAATTAGTAAGTGCTTGCCTTATCTTGGAACAGCACATGGTTCCCGAGATAGGGAAGTAGTTTCCTTCTCGTCATTTCCTCAGCCAGAGCAAATTGACTCAGAACAATACCAAATCACCTCCTTCTCTGAAACTTTTTGAACTCCAGAAGTCCAGAGATAGAGAGATGAAAATTCCTTTATCTTTCCTTTAAGGATTTTTTATGTTGAAGACCTTCCTTAAGCATCCAAAAGCACTTGTATTTGGTAGGAATTTTCAGTAAGAAAGAAATGCATCAAGAAGTTTTTAATGGACACCAATTCTTTAGGATATTAATTTAGGGTATGAGGATGGTTAAGTATTCACCATTGTTCCTTGGCTGGTTTGAGGAACTAGCTGGGCCTGACAGTGTAACTGTAAATTTTTTCCTTTCCACACCCCATTCTGAAATATGAGTTCCGTGGAACACAAACAGGCTTTGAGCTAATTGCTTGGACACGTTTAATACAATACAGTGTTAATTCCCCAATGGAACTGTAGCTACTGCTGCTATATATAACATACAGCAATAACAACAACCCAAAAGAAAATAGACAAGATATTTAATGACATAGACCTAGAATTAATGGAGAATGAATGGACACTGATAAAATATATTATTTTGTATTTATGTGGTAACTTCTGTAGAACCAAGTTTTAACTATTTTCTTCTTAAATATATTTCAGATAATGGATGTCCATAAATGTTCTGCTGTGAATGGAAACCTCTGTTCTCTGAAGAGGTGTATGAGGGTTTTCTTGCCCTTATACTATAAAAAACCCAAACAAACGCAAACCCAGAATTAGCTACATTTATTTTTCATAATGAATATTTAGAATCCCCTAAATTTAGGACTATTCCAATATTAAGATTTGGATGTGGCATAATTTTAAGGTTGAACCTTGTCTGTTTTGGTTTGGTTTGGTTTTGTTTTTCATGAAAGAGATGTTTAAAAATACTGAGTAAAGAGACCTTGATCATTAATGGAAGACTGATAGTTTTCAAAGCTCGTGCTTAAAATAGCATATCCAGATATTGAGTTAAGAACTTAAATGAAAAAGATCTGATTTTCAGATGACTGTGAACAAGATACAACTTCATAAGAAATTCTGGGATTATTTAGTTTCAGTTGGGACACTGATACCACAGTAGATGCTAAAAATATACAAAATAAATAGTTATATGACTAGGGTTAGATTTGTGCCCTAAGAGCATACAGAAATAAAACAAAACTGAATTATTGTAAACTATAAAATAAGGAAATTAAATTATTTTAGTTTACTGGCTGCATCTATTGAGATGATCATTGTAAAAAAGAATTGAACACTGACCTTAATTTAGTTGAAAAACATCTGAGTTCGGACATGAACACATGTACAGGTAATTCCATCTTACATATGATCAAGTGTATGAAATATGAACCTTAATTCTTTGTGAAAAAGTAGACAGCACTGAGAAATAAGACAGTTTCTACCTTGACAGACAGAGTTTTCTTGCTTTCCTCAAAAAACCTGCTGATACGGGCAATTACCAGCAGCAGATCAGAGAAGCTGCACAACCAAAAGCCTTATGTGTGCCACCCACCCATAATGCCTATCAGCAACTTGCAGCAAATAAAGTTTTAAATGAACCAAGTTGATGTGGGTTTAAACTGACTTGCTAAGCAGGAGGCTCTCTCAGGTCAGTTTAAAATTGTCTTTCCACTATTTACTCTTGCAAGAAAAAGGAAGAATTGGTAGTTCAGGCAATAGAATTTATCTAAAATGGGTACAGCATATCAAATCCTGAGACAGAATCATAGAATGGTTTGGGCTGGAGGAAACCTTAAAGATCATCTAGTTCCAACCCCTCTGCCTTGGAAGAGATCACATTGCTCAAAGGCACATCCAGCCTGGCCTGGAACACTTCTGGGGATGGGGCACCCACAGTTTCTCTGGGCAACCTGTGGATTCTTCTTCACCAAAAATCTAAAGCTGATTGATAAATTGTAGATTCTTCTTAATTTATTATTTTAAGTGTTAGACTAATTTTATTTCTGTTCATTTTTTTCCTGAGTATTGCAGAAATATATTTCATTGGTAACCCCACTAGTTCTTTCATTTTTCTTTATTGAGAAGTATCTTTTCCTGAAAATCACCATAGCTCGAGGTATCCTCATGGGTAAATATGCACATCATCTTTCATTATACTGACAAGTATAACCCACTGTCACTTCTGACTGATGGGAGATGGGGGTATGTAGATGATGAGCTGTCAAATACATTACTGATGTGAGTTCAATTCCAACAAAATGAGCAGTTTTTACTCTCTGAAATTTAGACTAATTTAATTCTGTCCTTAAAGGGTTTGAATGCACTGATTAAATTAGGGGAGCTGCTTTGAATTTACAGCAGCACTAGCCCTAATCCTGAAGAAAGGGAAGAACTTCAGGGGAAAATGTATGTGATGGGTTCCATCACACATTAGAAAAAGCATGGGTAACCAAACAGTGGATACACAAAGAAGTGCTGGCAGGGGAATAGTCACCTACTTCCTTGGACATGTGTATCTGTGGCAGGAGGAACTAGCACCATTGCCAGCCCACTCTGAGGATGGCAGATACTTGCTCCAAGGCATTTATGCTCTCCCCAATGATATATTGGGATTCTTCTGTTTTTCTTTGCCATCCCAGTATAGCCCTGATTAGCTAAATGTTTTCCGTTTAACATGGTGGAGAGATCCACTGAGTTAATTTACCGAGTGCATGGAGGTTAATTCAGCTTAAAATATTTTTTCCAGCTGGTCAGGGCTCAAAGGGATGATGTTTGAGTGTGATCACTAAGTCCTACAAATTGAACCCAGATTTTAACTGTTGTCAATCACTGCCAGGCAGAAGGGTCATACAACTGTCATTAGAAGAAAAAAGGAATACCATGTCAGAATTTGGAAACTACTTGCTGAAAACTACTTCTCAGTTTTTCAGTTGCTTGGTTACTGCATTTCCTGAGGAAACACAGGTATATATGTAAAGTTCTTCTGCATGAACCCAAAAATCTTTTAATTTCAAATTAAACATTTCACTGAAAAAAAAAATTTAAAAGAATAGACTGAGCATCCAGTGAAACTTTTTCTTTTTTTTTTTACACTTTCCATCTGGAGATTATGATTTAAACTGGGATTTCCTTTAATTGTTTCGTATTTCAGCAGTCTCATATTTGTCCTTGGTTAGTTTTACAGCTCTCCGGATGCATGAAGAAAAAACTCAGGAATTTTTTCTATTTGACTAGTGATGAAAAATGTTCCTGTCTACCATGAAACTATCAATGTTAAATGCTGCTCATAATGTGAAAAAAGGCTGAAAAACTACATCTTGAATTTACTGCCTTTAATGGCTCACTTCAATTTCAGACAGCAAAGTTCTTCGGTTTACCAGATACAGGTTAAATGTCCAATTGCCTCATGCTTGCTCTATCAGAATACACCTTTCAATATGATATGGCTGCTATGAATGAAGAGAAATGTGGCTACAGTAATATCACCATCTTAGAAAACATATTGGTTTCTGGGAGCGTGTTAGTTGTTACTAATTTTTATCCAGATTTTTCAGAGAAAGAATCATACGTAGGAATTTCATGATAATTTCAGGCATTCAGTATTTTTTGGGAGCTGTGAAATCCTAAGGACATAACATAAAAAGATCCCTCATTGCTAATTATGCACCATTACATGATTGAGAAGACAGGGTCACTGTGCAGTAAATGTTGTGTTTACTGGAACGCGTGTAACATTTTTAGATTCAATACTCCACTCAAAACTCTGAAAACATATTTTTTCCCTAATGTGGAAGTCTCACATTATTCAGTGAAAGATGACTGAGAGACATAAAAAGAGGCTGAGGAGAGCACTCCCCTTCTTCCAGCTGGACACTTTCAGATTCCTGATTTTTTTCATGATATTTGTGATATTGAAGACTGTGTGTATTTATGTGTGGGTGGAAAAGGAAGGAGGAGTGAATAAAAAGAGGATAAACAGCAAAATATATTTTATGTTACTGCATTTCAGCACTGGTTAAACTTAAGGTCAGAGGGGAAAAAAAAAAAAGAAAAAAAAGTATTTTTGATTCAGGTTTAAATATTTTAAATAAAATGTATTTCAAAATCACCCCAGGTCAGTGGGTCCTGCTGGAATCAATAGTGGTGACTCATGTGGGCAAAAGACAGTTTTAACATCTTGGTACTGAATTCCCACAGGCAAGTGATAGCTAGGGAGTATGGTGCTGAGAGTTGGCATTATAGAGCTTGTGGGAGTCCATCTGCACACCTCAGTAATGGGTGTCATCCTTGGGGACACAAGGAGGTGAAAGAGGGAGAGGGCAAAGATGAGCTATTTCAGGGCCAACAGAAGGTCAGGGACTTCCTCTCTCACTGTTTCCTATCTAGCAGATTGCTTGATATTTTGTGGTGGCCTGCATGACGCTAACAATTTGGAAAGTTGAAAGATCCAAACTCAAACTTTTATTTTATCAGGAAACGAAACTGTAGGTAACCATCCCAGAAGAGAACAAGGTACTGTCATTATCTAAGATTTCTTTCCTCACAGGGAATTAAAATGGAGGCATAAACTCATCTAGTTTCAACTTTAAAGTGGATGTTTGACAAATAACTAAGGAGGATTACATGACACGATTGCTAGTACGGGCAGAAAACTGGAGTCAGCAAGCCAAAAAATCCCTCTTGGTTCTCTGTTCTCCTACAAATGCATCCTGTAAACCACTTCCCACACAGCAGATGAAAATGAAATCCACCAATATGCTTTCCAAAATGTGGAAAATGTTTATCTAATGGACAAATTTGTCAGTTTTGCACAAACTTACAATCTAGGAAAGAGATTTGCCATTATGTTCTTAGAGTACAGTATTTCCTTGTCTTCAGCTATGATGCTAGAGGGCAAAGGGCAGAGCAATAAACCTCAGAGTCTTTCTATTTTCTTCTGCTGCCCTGAAAGTCCTGAGACATGCAGTGCTGAAGCATGACATTTAGCAACGGCATTACCTTAATTCCGATTGCCCTTCTATTCATTCTTCTACCCCCTGAGAAGGGAACCAAGTAAGAGGACAGAAAGAAACAACACCCAAAAGCAATTCAGTATGACAACAACATTTTATTTTAACACTTTGGTGGTAACTGATAGAGTTTTACAGTTGAACTGAAAATTTTACCTCCACCTACCAGTATTGGATAACAAAATCATCTCTTGCTGTTGTATTCTGTCCTATAGCTGTTAAAAAGATGGAATGAAATGGACTCCATTTCTCCAGTCCCTAGGATGGTCTGAAATGCATAATTTCATTGAAATAATGTTCACAGATGTAGCTGTATTTGTTCATGCTGAGAGATACCTCTCTTTCACAGACATCAGTTTTCTGGTGTGAGCAGCATCTTTCATTTACCTTTACAATTCGTGAACTGTTTAGAAGCAGAATTTTATTTGTCCCAAATGACCACATGGAATTTAATGGACTTATCATGCAGCATTCCCTTTCCACAAGAAAAAATGTTTCCTGTGTGCTACCATTTGTGTGTGGAGTTGTGCATCAGTGAATCTGTGTGCATGTTCAGTACCTCTGCAGTGCTGCTGCCCGTGGGCGGATGGAGACTGTTACCTGCAATCCTTCTGCTGAGAGGTAAACTGGGATTTAGGATTGACACAGTCTTCATTTTATCATGCAGTTAGTCAAACCAAGCAAGAGCATGCTGGATACAAGGTATGTTTCTGGGACCCATTTTTATAGTCATTTTAGTGGAAAGGGCTCCCCGCAGTTATTTCATTACATGTGTTAGGTAAGAGCCTAATCCAAACACCGTTGCTAATGAAAATATCTCTAAACATAATGAGATATTGTAGTAGGTGTGGAGTGGGCAAATAATCCTCTAGAGGGTATTTATAGCTCCTGAACATCTGAAATATTTTCCAAAAATAAGGATAGAATGATGGTAAGGACAAAATCTTTACTGTTCATATGTTTTTATTAGGGCTGTTTCCAAAGTTAATTCTTCTATAGATTCCAATGCTAAAAGAAATAATTCAGACACATTTTATAATAGGATTTTTCCCAGTCTAAAGTATTATATCTGGATTACTTAATTAGTTTTTTCCAGACGTATATCTGGTCTACCAGGCTAGTCATGAATAATAGTTTTTCAGTAACCATACACCACCACAGATACCATTTTGGTTTGATTTAGTTAGGTTTACTGTGGGCATACTGCTTAATTTTCATGACTCCATTTGTTTGATAGATGAACAGATTGAAAAATCTTTCATTTTTCTAGGCAAATGGCTCATTACAGTTAAAATCTGCTTTCTGAGTCACACCATAGGTAATGAGTAATGTGAAGCAAAACAACAACAAGTGTTTGACAATTACAGCCCCCTTTATCAGTTTACTACTACCATAAAAACTTTAATTAAAAAATACCCTTTTCTTAAGTTTAGAGCAAGAGGAAATCCTATGGGGAAGGTTAAGAATGGAGGCATGATGAACAATTGAAGGAAATTGCCTTTCAGTGGTCATGAATGTTTAATCTTCCCATCCTCTGACTGACAGAATCACACCATTGTCATGGTGTGTCCATTTATTCCTATAAATCCAACAAGCTTGAAATCATGAAATTAGCTGGACTTGTATTCCTCTGTTACAGTACTTTTGATTTACTGACAGACAATTCAAATTCACACGACGTCAAAATGTTCTAAGTATATGAAGCCAAGATTAACCATTCAGAAAAGTACAGAGTGCAACGGTACCTCATAACACTGTAAGCAGAGGTTTTGAGGACTATAAAGTCCATGGGCAATGCTTTGTATGCCAGCTTAGCTCGCTTGGTTTTGTAATTGATTGTTCTTACTATGGTTTCCCCAAGGCTTTCCATATGTCAGTCTCAACTCTGTTGTACTTAAGTACTGTACAGACAAATTACAGTGAGACTAGATGATTTGCATTTCTTCTTTTTTGTGCAAATGATTTTTTCCTGTACTCTGCAGGAAAATATCACAATGGAAAGCGATTTTTTTATTTTCGTTTATTTTATTTGCCCTTCCCCTGAGAGCAGCATGTGAGGGTTAAAGACACTTCACAGGGTGCTTGTTTGCCAGGTCTGTCATGCTTGCCTTGCTTGTTGAGCTGCAGCTCATTACAGCAGGCCCATTACTTACTGCTGTAACAAGAAGATGCTGGCAGCAACCTGTTCGTCTGACCTTGCCTTAAGCAGAGAAGTAGCAAAAAGCAAAAGCAGGTACCTGATTGGGTTTAAGTGGGAAAAAGATAAAGGCCATATCATGAAGGCTGTTCTTCCCTCAGCATACCTATGAGTCCCAAAGAAGTTATGTCCCAAACTAACTACAGAATTTTTCTCTGATGGAAGATTGCAATAGTCATTCCTTCCACATACACTTTCCTTCTAGTCATCCCAGAAGTCTCCAGAGTCATAAAACATCCAAACCTTTGCCCTCATCCTCACCTGTATAGCCATCCTAGCCCCCTCTGACAATCCCCCCTACTCCCTCTCTCCTGAGCACCCACACAAACTTCTGTACTTGTAACCTCCACACCGCTGAGCACCCCAGTCCCTCAGCAAGCTAATTGGAGAGCTCCGCAGAGAATGGAAATGCAGTTATGGTCCTTTGGAAACTGGTGAATAATTAATTTAACCATTTTGTATGGCAGGACATTAATTTTTACTGCTCTCAGATAGCCTGCTATTAAGGAGAGTAAGCTTGATAAATTTTGTGCTGTAAGGGTGAGAGGTTGTGGACACAGGCATCCAAGCATGGAGTGACTGCAGGAACTCCAGATGTAGAAAATCATTTACCAGTAAGCACAAGGAGCTTGGAATCCTTGAAAGAATGCACTTTCATGAATGCTTTCAGTTTTACAATGATAAAACTTTCTGTAGAACAACTCCTGATTTATTCTGTAAAGGTCTTGGGAGACAAGCCCATCTAAGATGTAGGAATTCTGAAACAGATATTTAGCATACAGAAATCTGCATCATTAAATTGAATCACATGTACGCACAATCGTGATCTGAATGATTAAAAATATCAGGAAATAAAATTATGAAAGATTATGAAAATGTTAGGGAAATGAAACTATTAAGACAAAAGCAAAGCATTCAACAACATGACTGCTTGACATGGGCCGGTCAAACTTAAGAAACTTAAGAAAGAAAGCACAGTAAGATTAAAATGTAGAATTAAAGGACATACACCAGGAATGACTGCTAACACTTTCAATTAAGATCACTTGATCTTAACCAAAGATCTCTGGACTGATCAGGGAACAGTCCTAAGACATAAATAAGACTTTCAGGACAGTGCATGGACAGAGATTTAAAAAATAAATAAGAAACAAGTGGAGATTTCATTAACTAGACAACCATCAGAAATGGTAAGGGGAAGCAGGAGTAGGGGAATTAATGTCAGCAAGAATGCTTCCAGTTTTGAAGACAAAAATAAGTCACATGTCTTTTGAAACAGTGGGTGTTACCAGTTGTCAGGAATATATTATGAAAGATTCTTGTATGGTGATGACAACCTAAATCTGATCTTGAGATAAAATCAGAGAAAATACCCTCTGACTGGCTGATTAATTGCTTGCTGCTTCCTTATTTTGAAGCACAGTCAATAAAATGAGCAGTCTGACCTTACCTACATACTTCTCAGAATGAAATCTGTTTGGATTTTTCTTGGGATAGGTTGAGCTGACTGGAGGTGGGATGGGAATTTTGAGATGAGAAAAGAGAAGTAGAATGGGAAGCATCTAATATGGTTTTCCTCAGAAGACAACAGAAAACAAAAGAAATCCCAAGGACCTGGAGGCTATCAATGCTGGGTCCTCCCTAGTTTGCTCAAAAAATTATTAGGTGGCTCATCTCTAAAGCTGCCATTTAAGGCGCAGATTGTAGGACCGAAGGACCTAGTAAGCTCTGCCTTGCTTTACATTCAGGACTGGGAGTTCAGATTCATCCTGATCATACAGATGTTCCAAGATTGTTGGATCACTGGGCACATTATCTGACTTATAGTTAAAAGTGTAATGTAGTTGCAGAGCCTTGTACTTAATGATTCTGCCAGAAACTCCCCAAAATCCCCAAAAACCCCCACTTCGGAGTTATGCAGGGCGAGTTCCTGAAACAAAATATAGACCTAAAAATTAGTTAAAAACAACTGTGTCATTTAGTTCTTCAACATTATATCTGGAATCCTGCGGTTTATCATATTGAAACACTGAAGAACGGAAAATCACAGAGTGGCCTGGAGTTGCTGAAGCCTGGGCAGAAACAAAATGTCCAGGAAGAATTCAATGAATAATGCAGATATGGTAAACTCTACATAGCTCCGTGGGCGGATGCTGTGTAAGCTACTACTGATCGTACTGCCCTCTTCTGTGCCCAGAGGATATGAGTCTCTGGCAAGTCTGAGCTGCAGAGTGTTGGTGGTTCAGGCAATTCTGTGACAGGTTGTCCTTTTATTTTGAGGTTGCTGCACTTCAAAGTCAGAGGTGCTAGTCAGAACAGTGGCTGTTATAGTCATCCCCACCAATGCAACGTGAATACAAAATCAGGCCATTCTGCTCTGACATTATTTTACAAAATCTGTGTAAACAACAACCAAATCTGTCTCTGGAGAACAGAGAACATTTACGAAATCTCCAGAAATAAACACAGAGGAGCTAGAAGCGTCTGGACCTTAATACCATAACTTTGACTCTGACAGGCATCTGCAAACAGCACTACCAAAATCAAAGTGCATAATGGTCCCCATAACACGGAGGACCAGTTTTATAAAAGGTGCTACTGGCAATTTAAAGTAAAACCCTGTAAGGATATAAATCACCAGTGGGCTGTCTGAGTGTCTCCTTCAGCTATAAAACTTGATTTTTGGGGGTCAAAGAGACACAGTTGTTAGAGATTTTTTACAACAGAAAAAATCTTCCAAAAGATTGTTTGTTCTCCCAAGAACATCATTTAACAACAATTTGGTCTATACAGGAAAAGATATTCACCCAAAGCATTAAGGCAGCAAGAAAGAGTTCCCTTGGGGACTTTTTGCCCCAGTGGAAGGGCATATTTACTGAATAATTATTGTGATGAATTTAAACTCCATTCTGTATTTTTGTATTGTGCCACGGTATTTTCCTGAAATAAATGTTGCGGTGTAGTCTTGAAACTACCTAATTTACTCATAGTCACAGGTAAATATGGGAAACATCCAGTGAAAAAATTCAGACATTGTAGGAATTAATGACTCACATGAAATGCAGCCACCTTCAGGATAAAGCATAGCACTCAAACAGTGGACACAGTTAAAGCCAAGAGATAGGTAGCATACAATTTTGGAAAAAATAAATAAAGACATTTTGTAGGCATGATAACTTATTCTTTCAACACTGCTTGGCCTTTCTACTTGCCAATTAGAAATCTCATCATTTTATTATTAGGTTTGATCTGCCAATTCAGAAAATGTTTGTTCTTAATAAAATTCCTGCCTGTTTCTGTATAAGAGAAATGTGTGTACCATTATTTTTCATTGTCTCTTTATTACGTTATATTATTCTTAAAACTCTTATTCTAAATAAGAATTTTTTTACAGAAATTGCAATACTGTTTTAAACAACACCATCTGTTTGCATAGAAAACTACATGCTTCCTACTCATTATATGCTATTAGACAAGACACAGAGCTTCAAGCTCCTGAACGAAAATGAACATGATAAAAAGCATGGATGTCTCAAAAAGAATCCTGACATTGTTCAGAAGAACTTCTGGTTCTACCTGTCAACATCAAAAGATAGAAAATATCTAATAACATTAATTTCACAGAGATGGCAGATTTCTGCCCTTGGGAGTTCGCATGAATACCAAGATGTTTCCTTTACCTAATGAGTTTAAGATATATTCAAAATGAGGTCAGGAAAAATGTTGGATAAATTCTTTCACTCAGACATAGTGTACAGTGGCTCAGATACATGCCTCATCATTTAAAATATTTACCATACTAAACATATTTTAGATATTTAATTTTAATTTTTTTCATATGTTTTGTAAGCATATCACTATAGAAGTGAGAAAATACAGCTTTGAAACTTCAAGCATAATAACGGTGACAGAGGATAACCACTGAGTGTCAGTCAGCCAACAGCTGAGCAATGATAGTGATCATGAGAATTTTAAATATGTTGATACAGATTATGAAAAATCATGGGACTAGGGTTTCCTCCAGGTAGATATTGTATTATCAGGGAGATTAGGCTCACACCAGACCCATATGATGCTTATAACCACTGAGGTAAAGCAAAGAGGCTCAAAATCCATTTCTTCATAGAAAAATAATGCTTTCTCCAATCTCTGACTGATTTCACCTGCATTCTCATGTTTTGGCAGCATCAGTTTGTTCCTGTCAGATGCTGCAGTTGCCTCATGTGGCACACCAAGCTTCTCACCCCTTTTTAAATACCCTGTTCTCAATTTTATTAGGATCTTTTTTCAGATTAGACCTTAAAAGACAGCTCCACATTGTCTAATGACCCCAGCTTTCCTGTGAGCCCTCTCTTCCTACCAGGTTAGTCTTTTAATTTAGTTTCCAAATCACCATTTCGCTCTGGACACTGACATACTCTGTGGTTTCCATCTTGTTTATTGTTTTTATGGCAAGGATTTGTTGTTTGACTGTCATATTGTATTTCAGAGAAGTAATTATTTTGATTTCTTTATAATTTAGGATAGATTGTTTTTTTCTGTTCACACACATATCTCCAAGCAAGTAAAGAAACGCAATTATTCTGCCTAGTGTTACATAACAGGAAGATAATTCACCAAGGTGTTACGACTTTTCCTGATAAGATATTTGTCCATGTTTGTTTGAGACTGGTGCCAGCTGAAAATCTGCCCAGTGCTGTTCAAAGGCACAGTTCAAAAAGACATCTTGTCTCTGCTGGAATATAAGGAAATTCAAAATGACTTTTGTTTTGGTGGCTGAGAATTTCTTGGCCTGTTCCTGCAGCATCCTTTTAGCCTAGCACTAAAGGAAAGAGCTTTTTGATACAGTCCACAGGGTGGCACAATCTGATCATGATTGCCTGGTACTACCGGTTCATTACAAAGTATTTACTCTTATCATGTTCATCTGAATTTTAAAACTGATTATATTTTTATTTTTCTTTATTTTTCTATACCAAATCATTGTTAATAAATGTTAGGTTATGTGTTTAAAGACTCATCTCCATAACACACCAGGGTCTGGAGGCACAAGGGTAGGTAGAGGAGTGTGGGAAAATAAGAGGCTATGGGGATAAAACGTGTCCCGTAAAGAAGTTGTTGGTTGTTACGCTTGTCTGGCCATTACCCGATCAGTGCAGTCTGCCTTGGTTTCTCCTTAAACTACATTCCAAGCTATTGTCCACGGTGAGGGGATCCCCATTCTGTGTGCAGCTGCGGGGGGAGCAGGGGCCACTGGAGCCCTTGCATCTCTGCTGCCAGCACACGGAGAGAGTGGAGAACGTGCACAGTGCGAGTGGATGTGAATGTCAATGAGTGTAACCACTAACAAGCATCAAACTCACCCACAAGACAGGGGCATGAGAAGTCCATGTGTGTCCATAATAGTGGAGAGAGCAGGGGTTGGCTATTGGAGGCACCTGGATGTCCAAGCCAGCTACTGTACAGAACATGAGATTCAGTGAGGCCATAGGTCTGGACCAGCTGCAAGACAGGCCTTTTTTCAGAGGAGTGTGTCAGGATGAGGTTCAAGCAGGAGAGGAGAGGAGCCAGGGGCCAGATGTTGGAGAGACCAAATGGTTAAAGCCAGCCCTTTGAGGGGAGCACAGTCTGTCCATGTGCCTGTCCATGGCCGTATGTGTAGTAGTGTTTGTTGGTGGGTCAGTGGGTCTGTACCTGACAGTGTAACAGGGCTCAGGCCTCAGGAGCTGGGCAGACTGGGATCCAGGGGCCAAGCACTGGCATAATGGAGTGTTTAACATCAACTACTGGAGGGATTCACCCTTTATGGCTGCACATGTATTTGCAGATATTTCCTGCTCTCAGGCTTTCACCCTGATAAGGCAGGATCAGGCTGGTCCTGTGACAAGTGTCAGCATGAGTGCTGTGGTTTTGGTCTCTGCTGAACTGTGCGTGCAGCCACGCATTCCTGTGCACGCACATTTCCATGGTGAGCACACGCGCCTATGGGGAGTGCACACTCAGCTTTGCTACTGGCTGGGTGTGGGCATAGGAACCTGTGGCAGCCTTGCTGCTATTCAACTACTGGATTGGGCAGATTCTAATGGAATTTTTAGGTTGGCTAATTGGAATTTTAGTTCTTCTGCTTGATTACGACTCTCAAGTAACAACCTTTTAGTCCTGTTTTAGACAATATTGGGGCATCCACTTTTCATTCGTCTACAGAAGTTTGAGATTTTAGTAATTTTTTTGCATTTTAGTGTAACTTGTGAAGCATAAACAAGATAAAATTGTCAAAACAATACATTTTGAAAGGATATAATGACTTTCTTGATGAAAATGGAGTGACTAACACTAGAAATAAATGCCATTTGTTTTAGCTCGACTCTTGCCATATGCTAGACTGAGCTCATTCAGCACATATAAATCCTAATTAAGTATCTCTAAGCTGTTATAATTTTGATAACTTCACTTACAAGAACTGATCATATACCCTAGTATAATGTACTAAAGTAGCAGATGATTTTTTTCCTGATTTTTTTCCACTCCCACGTCATTTTGTGTAATCTCATCCCACTGTATTTATTTATTTCAGCACAATGCAAGGAAAGTTAAATGGTGTGTTGTTATATTTCATGTAATTCAGTACAATTCATGTTAGAGGGAATATATTCTCTGGCTTCTAGTTGTATCTTTATTTTATTTTCAACGTTTGTTCACCCAGGTTTTGTTACATTCAAATATAAAACATAAACACTCAAGTACAATATACAAAATTATGTAGAAAAAAATCATGCAGTTTTACAGCTTATAGATTCTTGGAGAAGTAAGGAGAGTTTTCAGCTGCCTTGGACTTCTGGAGGACAGACTTTGGCCTGTTTAGGATACTGGTTGACAGTCCCTTGGGAGGCAGCCCTGAAAGGCAAAGGAGTCCAGGAAGGCTGGTCATTCTTCAGGAAGGAAATATTAAATGTGCAGGAGCAGGCTGTCCCAATGTGCTGAAAGATGAGCCAGCAGGAAAGACCAGCCTGACTGAAGAGAGCTTTGGCTGGAACTTTGGGAAAAAAAGTGGTGTTCCACAAGTGGTGTTCCTGGGGTCTCGGTACTGGGGTCAGCTCCTTTCCTTTATTTAATGTGTTTATCAGTGATCTGGGTGAGGGGATCAAGTGCAACCTTGGTCAGTTTGCAGGGGAAACACCAATTTGAAAGGGAGTGTGGATCTGCTGGAGGGCAGGAAGGCTCTGCAGAAGGATCTGGACAGGCTGGATCAATGGGCTGGGGCCAGTGGTATGAGGTTCAACAAGACCAAGTGTCAGGTCCTGCCCCTGGGTCACAACAACCTCAGGCAGTGCCACAGGCTGAGGGAAGTGGCTGGAAAGTGGCCTGGGGGAAAAGGACCTGGGGGTGCTGGTCAACAGCTGCTGAACATGAGCCAGCTGTGCCCAGGTGGCCAAGAAGGCCAACAGCAAGCAGAAAAAAATGTATCCAGCAGGACCAGGGAAGTGATTGCCCCCTTGTACTCAGCACTGCTGAGGCCACACCTTGAATCCTGTTTTGGGCCCCTCCTACAAGAAGGACACTGAGGTGCTGGAGTGTGTCCAGAGAAGGGCAATGAAGCTGGTGAAGGGTCTGGAGAACAAGTCTTGTGAGGAGTGGCTGAGGAAGCTGGGGTTGTTTATCCTAGAGGAAAGGAGGCTCAGGGGAGACCTTTTTGTTCTCTACAGCTGCATGAAAGGCAGTTGTAGCAAGAAGTGTGTCAGTCTCTTCTCCCTATTAATAAGTGATAGTACAAGAACAAACACCCTCAAGTTGCATCAGGGGAGGCTTAGATTGGCTGTTAGGAAAATTTCTTCATGGGAAGGGCAGTCATGCACTGGAACAGGCTGCCCAGCCAAGGAATTGATTGCCTGTCCCTCGAGGTATTTAAAAGACATGTAGATGTGATGCTTAGGGACAGGGCGTAGCAGTGGACTTGGACTGGGTTAACAGTTGGGCTTGATGATTTTACAAATCTTTGTTCAAACTAAATGATTCTTTGATTATATGTTTATACATTTATGCTTGATACAGTACATGAAAAGCAGATGTAGAACTGCACATATCTCTCAGGACGTGTGTGGCAATGCTTCCAGGTTGTACACAGATACTGTGTGGCAGTTTAGGACAGGAAGGAAGTGGCAACTACTGCTTGCTGCAAAACCTGCAGGAAGAAGGGTATGCTCTTTTACTCAAACCAGTCTTAGCATTCACAGTTGCAGCAAATGGACTCAAAAGAGATCAAGACACTTGTAGAGATATCCTGTTCTGCACCCTGACAAAGTATCAAAAAGTGAAAAATGCCTTCCAGGAACATACTTGTCTAGTCTGTGCTTAAATATCTTCCATGATGCCAATTTCACTTCTTTCTTATGGCATGCAGTGCAAAGCTTTATTTCTTCCTAAATTTTTTGGTTCTGATATGACAATACCATCTGCAAGGTAAGCAGATCATCACTGAGAAGTGATTATTCCCTTCCTTTTAGTGCTCCTTTTAGTGCTCCTTTAGAATGTTTTTATACCTCATGCCAGTTTTTAATCTCCAGATTGAATACCTATTTCAGACTTTTCCTTTGGATTGAGCATTCTAAATTTTCCACCATTCTCATGCCCATCCTCTGGATTTTCTCTACCTGATTTAGATATTTTTTGAAGTCTGGCAACCAAAACTGGACCAAGTAGAGAGTGATACAATACTGAGGCAAACTGAAACATTACTGTACCTCTTTTATAGGCAGTATTTCTCTTTTGAGGAAGAGTGCCCCAAATTCTTCAGTGCAAAAGACCTTCTCATGTCTCAGCTACAACCAGCAGCCTTCAGAGGTGCTGTGCTGTCCTTGGCCCAGAGTCACTGTCTGTGATGTTGGCTGCATTTCCTTGTGTTTTGCAATGCTCCACCTGAGTACTCAGAAGATGTGTTTGTTGGAAGAGCATCCTTCAGTGCCTGGTTAGACTTGTCCACCAGGGCAGTTTGTCTGGCTGTCACTTGTCCTGAGCTGAGGCCATTTCACCAGAGTGCTCTCAGAAGCGTGCTGCACACTGAATAATGTGCTTTGGGCACAGTGAGAGCCCTTAATGACTTATGTTACTATACTTCTTTCTCTTTACTTTCTTGTCCCTGCACTGGAAGTAATATTTGTGTCTCATGTTAACAAATGCCAGCATCGAGTAAAGAATCTTCACTTAATATAACCGTTTAACATTAAGCATGTTTAAAATCATAGGGCAATAAAGTATACACTTGCAGTAAGGATTTTATTACTTCTAAATTAATAAAAAATATCTGAATATATTTCTTGCTTTTCCTTTCTAAAAATTCTGAGTCATGTTGACAGAGCATGCACAGAAAGTGAGGCATCCCCTTGCTACACATTATCAAACCTAATCCCTTTTCTTTTCAGAAGAGATATTTACAAATACCCAAGAGGCAACAGTTTCAGATCATGATTTTTTAACAATTAAGAGCAAAATATAAAAAGAAATAATGGTAAATTATGATACATTGTCCCTAGGATAGCATAGACAATTTTTTTTAGCTGAGCTTTTAAAACATACAGCGCAGTATTTAGTGCTGAAATTGCAGTTTACACTAGAAGTACTTTGCTGAACTGCTTCAAACAGTAGTAGAATTACTATATGAAGTTTTCTGCAGTGAAGGTGTTCTCGCTCAGGTTAATACTTATACTCTTAGCCTGGAAAAATAAGATAGTATTTTCTGAAAGAAACAGCAAAGTGAGGAATTTATTCAGCAAAAAGATATATGTAGAAAGGGGGAACTCAGAAACATTTTAGCATCCACTTCCTTTGCCATCTTTGGTGCTGCAACTGTCATGGGGTAAGGCAGAGAAGCAGGACAAAGAGGTAAGAAAAATTGGATGAGAAAAGCTTTTCAGTTACTCTCCTGCACAAACCTCCCCTGAAGACCCCCCCCCCCCCACAAAAAAAAAATTCCACAGCCCTTCAAAAGGAGGAAGATTTCAGGCCTAATATGCCTGGTTACACTCATTGTCAGAAAGAGGTAATTTTTGTGGATGGTTGGAGGTGACCTAGATATGTACATCCCAGTTTCACATGAATTCTTGCTGTAGCTCCCGGTATGTCTGCTTCTTCCACACAGGACCCTGGCTCCAAGTGTTGCAATCCATAACTACATAGTGTTGGGATGGGTGCCGTAAGTGTAAGTGTTCACATCACGAGGGTAGCACCAATGTTAATGTGACTACTGCTAAAGGACAGGGTGATGCTGAGTAATCTCTGCTGCCTAACTCAGATTTTATCCATCCACTCGGTAAACACCCTGCATGCTAATGTTGTAGAATCACTGCAGCACTGCCAGAAACGATGAAAACTAAGAGGTTCGTTGGCAGTGCTTCTCCCAACTTCTCCATTTCAGCTCCAAATGAGTGGGTTTTTTTCCCAATGACACAGACCAGAGATGATCCATCTCTTAAGCAGAAAAATATCCTTCTGTCTCCTGCGTGAAGCTAGCCTTAATGGTATCAACTGGCAATGAAGGAGGAAAAAGCAAAATTAAGCATAGGGGTTGTGCAATGTCTTTGGAAGCGGCAGAATCACGTTTCATACTGGGGGCGCAAACACCGTTGCATGGTTAGCGTGGTTTGAGCTCAAAAGTGGCAGACCGTCTTGCCAGCTCCTTTGAATATTTCTGTCCTGCTGCTGTTATGTAAGAGCCGCTGTCCCAGTTTGCTTGTGCAGCTCTCTGCCTTATGCGTGATGATGCTCTGGAGCCTACGCCAAAGGTAATGCCCTACAGCACGCTCTATATTGCAGCAATAATAATAGTAGTAATATAACTAGTAATAGTAATTAGCAGCGACAGGTCGATACACTCGTTCTCAGAAGTATTTCGGCTACTCGCCAGAACGCACTTCTAGGGAGCCGAGTCTCGGGGCTGAGGCCGGTGTCTCATCCTCCAATTCCCCGGCACAGCGGTCAACACAGCCGCCCCCAGACAAGCTGGCCCGGCTTTGCTGCTGCTGCTGCAGCCGCGGCGGGGCGGGGCGCGGCGCGGCCCCCCCGCGATGCGCGCAAGGACAGCGGGCTCCGGGGCACGGGCTGCAG
>VXAZ01004970.1:610219-634254 GCA_013399875.1 Gymnorhina tibicen | reverse complement strand
CCCCGGGGTGAGGGTGCTCGGCGGGGGCCGCCGCCTCGGTGAGCGCCGGGTGAGCCTGCGAGTGGCTGGAGCGCGGCCGGGAAGGAGGGAGTCCCACGGGGCAGCCTCTGCCGGCTGCCCACCAGCCGCCTCCTGCTCCGCTACGCAGAACTGTTTTGAGGTGACTCCGAAACTCGGTGCCCTGGTTGCGGAGTTTGGCCGTTTTCCGGGGTGGGTTTGAGGTTTTGCCCTTTCGGAGCGGACAAACCCGGCGGAGGTTTGAACCCGGTGGTGGTTCTCCTCCTGAAGTGCACGTACGTGTGCGTTGCAGAGATAACCCGGGTTTATGCTCAGTCACACACTGCAGGCCAAAACGTAGTTAACCAAAGGAAATGTGACTACTGATGGGCGCTCCCGGGAAGCCAGTTTTAGCCTGTGTTGCACGCAGTGATGGTGCAAAAAGGACAAGTGCATCACGACAGAGATGCATAGAGCCCATATGTTCCCTGGCTTGTGTGATAACTCCCCGGAGGTAAAACCTGCTGAAATACTCACCGACAAGGTTGTTACGAGGATTTTGACAACCATATTCATGCTGAGGAAAAATGCTTGTAAGGAATATTAGTAACCTGCTACAAAACACCAGATACTGGAATTTGATGAGGAAATACTTAGGTAAATCATCTGTGTGATGCTGAAGGAAACTCCAGTGCTTCTGGCTGTGAGGGATTTATACCTATGTGGCTTGTAGGGAAATAGTATGTGGTGTTTCTGGCTGCCTGCCAGAACTCTTCTAGTGCGGAGCCTGTTGAACGACTCGTAACAGGCACGCGCTTTCCTGTAGTAGTACTAGTGATGGACTGTCTGCACTCTGTGATCTCTGATAATTGTTTTTGTGCTTCTTGTGTGCACTTCAACATTAAACAGATCCCAATGCTGATGGGCTATGTTAACATGTTGCTACTGGACAGAAAAAATCAGGGTGCTATGTCATTTTAATTGGTATACAAGAAAGGCTTTTTAGTTTGTTGTACTAAATGTTTGTTGTGTGCTGAATGACATGAAAAAACCTGATTTCTGAGATACAGTGTTAAAATTATGGAGTTACTTCTTTTCTGGTGAGAGTCAGGCGTTGTCATTTGCAATGTTTCACACATTCCTTAAAGCACTGACATTTTGCCCTGAGAAAGGAGCTCTCCAGAATGAGCATGGTGCTGCGTGTTGGAATGACTAAATTCTCATCTTTGCAAACCCTCTTAGATGTGAATGTAGAACGAATAATCCCTCCACTTCCCACCTGTTCTTTTAATTCCTGTTCATAATGCTTTGGTTTGTTTGTTTAATATTACCTTCAGAAATAATATATGTCAATGGAAAGTCCATGTTGCTGAGTATAAAATACCAGTGCTTAAGTGTTTTACAGGTGAATCCAAATACGTTTGAGATTTTTAAAAATTTTATTCTATTTTTACTTTAAGCTATTGTGATAAGTTTCAGTAGTGATTTGGACTGCTGCAATTAATACAGACACAAGAATCTCCTAATGACTATATGCCTTCATGCAGCATTACTTTCTCTTTATTAAATATGAGAGCCCTCAAGGATATTTTTTGGGGCTCTTAAGAGCATCTTCCTGTGGACTTCACAGAGTTCCACAGCTTGTCAGCGAGCACGCTGCTCAAAGAAACTAACTTTAATACTGGGTCAGGGAGAGCAGAGGCGCACAGGGAAGGAAGAACAGCACTCTGTTAGTATTTAAATTTGGGAAGAGAGTAAGAGTTCCTGGCAACGAAAAGGATCTTGCTGGGGGTGAGGCATTGAACAAGTCATGAATCTTCCAAGATCAGCACAGTGAGAGTGATAGCTGGGGGTCTACAGAGCATTGGTCCCAAGAGGAATATACATACATTCACCCTTCAGAAAGAAACCACATTAACCCACCTCGGTTATACTATGTTAAAGGAAGTCAGTTGTGGCTCAATTTTTTTCTTGTCAACTAGTGGCAGTAGTTATTGAGAAAGTACATACATTAAACACAAACAATCGTTTCCATACTTACTCGTTACCATAGCTAGTGACAAAACTTTAGAGTTCTTGTGTCTCCTTAGAGGTCACAAAACTAACAGCAGTGTTGTATATCTGAAGTGAATGGACTTTTGCGTTTGTTTCACCCAAAGGCACAATTTAGTGGGGAAAACAGAGGGGTTTCTGCTTTTGTATTCATATGGCAGTTGTCTGCTACTTGCTTATAAGTTGTATTTAAGCTAAGTTTCTTGCTTGGGAGATGTGCAGGAATACCAAAGAACTGACGCTTACTTTCTTATCTCGAACTCGGTTTGACCCACCCTTTCCTGAGATGCTTCAGTGTTTTCTATTTTAGGGGTCCTTTTTTTTCTTTCTCCCACAGTCTTTGCAATAGTCTTCTGCTATAGGTCATATTGTGCCACAGAACTCCTAGGTGCCATATCAGTGTTAAACCAGAGAAATCAGAACAATTCTCCTACCATTAACTAGCTTACACCTCAGATGTGAACTTCACTCTGTCCTATTTGCTTGTGTATTGTGACCTCTGATCTTAATCTCAGCCTGTCTTTGTCTGCGCACCCCCCCCCCCCCACAAGGCAACTGTGTTGCCTAAACAACAACAATATCCTGTGTTTGTGGAAGGTAATGAGCTACTGATCCCAGTCTCCTGCTATTACCAACAGCTATGTAACTGTAATATATTCCTGCACAATTTCAATAACAGGATTACTAAACTGTAGTTTACGCTGTCTTTAACTTTTTGTATCAGTGAGTCAGAATGACCTTTCTTTGAATGTATCTAAAAATGTATGTTCTGCCAATTTTCCTAAAAAATAGCAAGTCTCTGCCTTTTATTTTCTCCTAGAACAATTTGCATTTTCTGTTCAAATGGAATTACAGCTTTCAAGACAAGAATCACACCACTGAATTTTTGCCCATCGTACCAAAAATCTAATAAAAAGTAGACAATAAAACGCTCACTTGCTGAAATGTAAATACATACATAGGTATGTGTATGACTAGGATCCTACAGATAATTTTTAAATGCTGGAGTACAACTGATGCCATGATTATTTTTTGCCTTTTCTTTTGCATACCCTTTTATATAGCTTTTATGTATCCTCAGTGCTTTTAGCCCACATACTTGTAATTCCTTAAGTCTGATAACTTAGCTTAGACCCAATGTTCCCTTAAACCAGGAGACCAAACATCCTGGAGGCCTCGCAGTTGGAGGCCAAAAAGCCCTAGAAACCAAGGTCCTCTCTAGTACACATTCTGTAAACTAAGATAGGCCCATCCAGGGGGGGATTCCTCAGAATAGGGGGTTCATTCGAGCTTCTCATTGGGGAATCTTTGATAGATATGCTAATTTGCAAGGCCTATAAATTTTGTACGCGATCTAACGTGTGCATGCATTTCGGTGTGCATTTCGGCACATTCCACCTGGACGAAGTGGTGCACTTAAGGATCCTTCAATAAATACCAAGATAAAAATCCCTTTTCCCCTTAACCGTGTCTGGCTTTTAATTTTAAAACCAGGGAAAGGCAACACGATGATAGGTAAAAAAGAGAAGATTGTGTGCCATATATGCCAAAGATTTAAATGTCAGATGTACAAATTACCTTGAACTTTTCTAATTTTTAATTTCTGTTGCAAGACCTTCAAACTTCTGGAGAATGAAAACCTTTTGTTCAACTCCAAAATATGCTTAAGGATACCTAGATGATCCAAAATAATCTGGAGTTCCAGAAGGGATCCAAATGTCTCTATCTGCTTCCCCACACTCTCCAAGAAAAACAAATTTCAATACCTCCAGGTAGTTACTGCATATTAAGTCAGTGTGAGATTGGATGGTCAGTGAGAACATTGTGTTTCAGCGTTCCTGATTCAATGCATTTTTTTTCACTAGAGAAAGGAAGCACAGAGTGACAATGTTGGTATTCGACCATCAAAAACACCTTTCAGAGCCAAAATTGCATTTTCCATGATCTTACGTGGTGCACAGTTATGTCCCATTGCCTTTGGGAAAGTTCCAGTATCCACTGACTTCTGCTGCATTGGGTTTGAGCAAATGACTGCAGACTTGCAGTTCAACTGTCAGAAACAATTACCAAAGGGACTCCTCTCTTGGCCTGGATTTTGGAAGATCAGTGAGGAGATACTGCATTTTCTCTGAGGATAATATAAGAACCATGTTGGGTCACTCTACCCCACTTCTTCATCCTAGCTCCTAATTTTATATATCCAGTAGGCATCAAGTGCAACTTGACAGATTTATTCAAATAAATTTACAAATGGATTCTCAATTTGTAATCTACCAGTTATCAATATCCTGGAACTAATTTTATTGAGTTTTTCCACTTTTAACTTTGAGTTTATTTAAGAGGGTGCTGCTTCCATTCTTTGTCATGCCTTTGTCTATCAGAAATGTCTTCAGTGGAAAAATCAGTATAATAATAATTGAGGCAAATTAAACTCCTCTTGATCTTATTTTCTATTTTCTTTTTACTTATCTGGCTAAAAACCATTTTCTTGCTGTCTTTATTTCTCAGATGGTCTTTCAGCATATCTCTCTTCATCCCTGTAGACAGCACACACTAAGGCAGTGCTCTTCACTTCTCATGCTCTGTTTCTGCCCACTTATTTCTGCATGATGGCTTTTCCAATTACATCTGGAGCAGTTTTACTCTTTTCTGAACAGGTGTACAGCTACTAGACTTTGGATTTAAAGTAAACCCCAGCCCGCTTCACAGGGGAGGCACTGTGCTTTTCAGTCTAGTTGACTTCTCTGCTGATTTCCCTTTTATTTATCTTTTAAGCACTGTGTTTTTAGATCTTCTCCTGACCTGCTTTCATGCTTTGGATTATTCTTGTAATATTTTGGACAGCATCAATCACTTCCTTAGATGGAGTTGTTTTCTATTGATTAGCATTTTCTTCCCACTGACAATTAACACCCAACCTATAACAGCTGGTTTTCTGACTATTTGCTGTTTAAAAATGCAGTTATGACATCCAGAAAATTCTGGTTCCTATCTTTATGTGAGTCATTTATTCCTGACTGGCAGGAGGCTCACTGCTGTCTCATGGAATTGCATCTGTTCCAGTAGTGTCCATCAACCTGGCAGCATTACCAAGAATGCTTATGTTTCAGAAACAGAATCTGTGGATCAAAGTGGACTTCCAGCACTACAGCAGTAAACTATGCTTTGAAATTCTTTTCTTGGATTTTTTTTCCCTTGATCAGTTCTGTGCAACTCTTGCTTGCCAGGGAACTCTGCCTCTTTGTTAATATATAAAGGCACCCCAGCACTTGACCCTATTCCTGTTGTTCCTGAGATTCTGTTCAGTTCATGTGCTATAGTTATTTTAGTTATTCCACTGTATTTCTTTTATCTGTGTAAATTTGATTTGTAAATACCTTCTAGCTGCAGGACTTCCTTGAATTTATTACTCTGTTTATTGTCCTCTCAAATATCTCTTTTTGAAATGTCCCAGATTAGGAACAGTCCTTTCACTGCCTGCCCCTGTCTATTTCTTGCTCTCCTCAATATCTTTGCTTATTATTTGTGTTTATCCTTGTTTATCTGGAATTTCTTTACCTATTCTGGTGCTATAAGTTTATAAATGCTGGAGTTTATAGAAGTCTAAAACTGTATTTTTGGGTAGAACCATGCTTTCACATCAGTAGTTTCTTCTCCTCACTGCTATATATGGCATCAACCCTGTGTACTGGGAATCACAGAATGGTTAAGGTTGGGAGGAACCACTGGTGTGGTCATCTGGAATCTGCAATTTGTGGCAACATGAAGTACAGTCAGACAATTGTTTACCTCTTTTTGGTCAGGTTTATCTTCAGCCCTGTTGCACATTGTATATGTTGTCTGCACCTAGCAGATGTCTCCTTGTTTTTCTGGAACCACACTGCTGACAGGCAGGTCTGTTTTCCTTTAATGTAAACTTTAAGAAAGAAAAAATAAATTACAACCTGGTCTTGCCCATGGTATTCTAGTTTTTACCAGTAAAAGGAAAATACCTTTTTTAATTCAAGGTGTTCCTGAGCACAATGAGAAAAGGAGGATTAGACAGGGCACCCAGAAAAGTTAACCCACAATAGATGTAGTGTTTTTCTTATGTCTTCCATAGGACAGACATCTCACTTACCTGGCATTTGAAGAGAGAAACAAAATAATCCAGAGAATTGTAAACTGAAATTTAATAAAGCCTAATGGCTCTTACGTGAGAGAAGTTCATGTTTCTTCTTTTCATCTAAATCCAGAGTACTGGGATATTAATACAAGAAAATGGTGTTGGTGTAACTTTATCCATTAAATCCAGATAAGTGGCAAATGTAATAAAAGATTGATCTAATTTGTATGCAAAACCATTCTATTTCACTCTTGTGTGTTGATTCCATGTATGTTCAGACCAAAAAAAGAGAATAATTTATAATATTGAATAATCACTTGTTGAATGCTAAAACAGGGAATAGCTCATATTCAGGTTTAGTTTCAGGTTTATTTCAGGCTAAGACTTAAGAGATGTAAGCCATGCACCTTTTAAGAAACCTCTGTACTTTGAAAGCATCCATCTGAAGAAACATCTTTGTGTCTGACACTGAAATTAAAAAGTCATTCTGTTTATTAAAAATTATTTTGTATACCAGCTATGTAAATATTTAATTAAGATTTTAATGCTTACAAATCTGAAAAATGTAATCTTTCGGCAGGAAAAAAAAATGTTTTGTTAATGGCTTTAAGAATTTGTAGAAGTAACGAAAAGCTCCTGTTCTCCATTACATTGAATACCTGACTGCCTACATAGTATTTTTTGTGCTGTGGAACTTCAGGTGTTGGCTGAAGACAGGGAGAAGGGTGCATGAAGCTTTGTTTCATCTATTCTGCTGATGTTTTGCTGCGCTCTATTCTGTGATGTTTTGCTGTGGTTTTCTGCCTGTGGAGATGTATGGGCACATGAGAATCTTTCCTTCCTACCTGTACTAACTTAGTGTCATCTTTAAGTGAGTTAATTCCCACTGCTTGCAAAGGAGCTTTTGAATGAGGAGCCATATTTAGAAATGCACATTCTTCTTATGCAGCATATAATTTAATATCAGCTAAATAAATTATTAATTGCAAGTCTGCCATTTATCGCTGCACAGTGACTCAGCCTGCTGTATGAGTATATTGAACATACATCTTCATAACACTTTCCCAGATACTTTTAATTTGGACTTGGATCAGCATGTTCTGCACAGCTCCTCTAAACCTGCTCATGTACAGCTGATTTACGCCAGCTCTGTCACAGTGTGAGTGAACTGGTGTTCTGATATTGTTACTGCTGTTAGCCAAAAACCCAATCAGATGAAGCATTTTTAATACCCTTATCCCTGCCCACAAATTAGTCTAGCAGCTTGCTACTAAAAGTGGCTGTACCCAGCTTACTGCTTGAAATGTTAGCAGTGCCACTGCTGCAGAAACAAGGCTAAATTTAACCCACTGTTCTACAAATATTTCTGGTTTGGATAAAGTTTCAAGCTGATGTTTCATTTAAATATTGCAGAGGAAGCAAAGTTCACCAAGCTGTCATATATGAGCACAAGCAAAAGAAAACCTCCTCCTGCTCCCCATCCACCCAGTCAGGTGCTATTTGGTGTGCTGTTGCTGATGCTCTCTGCAGGGATTTAGCAACACTGGGGGACCATCAGCCCCAGCCAGTGTTGTGGCTGAGAGGTGTGATGGTGGCACCTTCTCATGCCTGATTGACACAAGCGTGATGTTCCTGCCAGGGTTCCTTTCCGTGCTTGGGAAATTGTGACTGGTATGCAGAGCCAGTGTGTGGGGCAAAGCCTGGAAGGTGGGAAGGGCTAGGGAGGGGAGGAGTCCCTTCAAGGAGAGAGCAGACACACATGGAAAGAGAGTGGGGATATGAGCATCCAGGTGTCATGTAAAGTGTAGACATATGTGAAAATAGCAGCAATGTGTCTGGAGTAGGTGTTAGTACCACGGTGCCATGCACGAGCGCAGCCCAGAGACATGGGTGGACTTTGCAATCCGTTCTGCACCAGGGCTTCCCTCAGCTCCACTGATCTGAAGCCAGCTTGGGGCTGCTGACCTGAGCAGCATTTAGGTATCCAAAATACAAGGTAAACATACAATAAAAACATCAGTTAGAGGGAAAGCAGGACGTACCTTGGGCCAGGCAAGGTTTGAAGGGTTAGAAAAGGAAATGTTGAAATGTAATTTCCTCTGGCTGCCCTTACATGTTGACACAGCTCCTTTGGGACGGTTCATCCCGCCTGAAGCTGTGCAGCCTAAAGGCTTGTCTGCCTGATAATGGAGGACTCTGTTCTCTGACAGACCTTGGGGCCAGGAAGAGAGGAAAGTACCCAACACCAATAAACCCACTCACATTTGTGATATTGATCAGCTGCATATCATCTTGAATTTGGGGTGCTCCCAGTGTGTATGTTATAAATCCAGTTATTCTTGGTGTCTATATGCTCAGTTATTTCTTATCAGGGAAATCACTGCATACATACATAACCTGTACTTGTTTCTCAGAAGATAAGATGTTATTGATAGCATTGTCTGAAGAATCTAGTTAGATTATTTTTAGACCAGACTTATAGTCACATAGATTTTATTATAGATGCAAAAATGTTCCATTCATGTAGCAGTTCTAGTTCACAGCTTTTGATGTTAAATGACACAAAATACAGCATCATTATACACTAAAAAAAAGAATATAAATACAACATTATTTAATAATGAAATATATTATTCTCAATATTTCAGAGTAGATCGCATTGTCCAGTGGAGTTAGGAGTTATCCTAACCAATGAGTTTCTGTTACATGCTCCTTCCTACCATGGTGAAATAGAATGAGAGTTGTACGGTTTTTGGATTTTTACAAGTGGTTTTGGTTTTTTTTATGCTTAATAGTCTCTATGTTAAAAAGTATTACTTTTAATAGGTGTAACATTATTATTATTATTTCTAAAGCAACATCAACAAGCATTCTCAGGAAAGCATTGATGTCTGGTGCGTTGCCAGTTGTGTTTAATGATTTGTTTTTGCAGCTTCATTCTGCTTGATGATTGCCAAGCAAGCTTTCAGCATTAATTATGTCTCTGGCTGGGGTGTACACTATGGGCAAAACATAAATCCTTTACCTGTTAAGATAGCTATTAAGACTCAGACTTCTTAGCTTTTGAGAGCTGGTAAAAGTTTCCTCTAAACTTTGGTACTTTCTTTCTCAGGCGCTGAGGTTGTTTGCCAGTGCTTTGCCCCAGCCCTATGGGGCCCAGCGTTGGACTGGAGGTGTCTGACTGGCCCAGGGATGCTCTGCTACAGCTGAGGGTTGAACGCTAAGAGGAAGCCATCCAAAATCCTCATCTCACTGAGCTCCACGGCTTGGAGGGAGAATTCTGTTAGGGGAAGTAGACTCGCTGCAAAGGGATCATGGCTTCATCCCGACTGGTGGCAAGATCTAGAGACATTGCCAATGTCATGCAGCGGCTTCAAGGTAAGTGACTGACGGGCTGGCGCTCTCTGCCATGCCTGTATAAATGGAGGTTCCTATTTTCTACTATACTGAACGGTCAGAACAGAATTTCTGAAGTTTAGTAACTTTTTTTAACTTATCTACTGGAAAGTACTTCCAGTATATCTGAAGGGCTGTGGTTATACATGTTCCTTGGCACAGCATTAACAGTGGTGCTTAAAAGCAGTTGACGTGAACCTGGCTCCATGGGACAGTACACTGAATTGCACATTGTGAGACTTTGGTTCTGTTTCTCCCATGTTACCTGATGTGTGCATCAGTTTTCTCATAGAAAAGAGAATAGAAATTATATCCATCCTTTTCTCAACTACAAAGTCAACTGGTAGATCTTTTATACTGATAAACTAATATTTATTGTTTTAGCAATGAGAACAGTGCTTTATTATATTGTTAAGCGTTGAAGAACTCATAGCTCAGTGAGCTTATTATAATTAGTCCTCAAGTTGATGACCTTTTAGATAACACATCACAGGATGTCTTTGCAATATTCATTGAGTATTCATTATGGTTTTATGTCCCTATAACATAGCATTACTAAATAAATTTATTGTCTTTTTTTAGAAGTTATTCACCTAACTGCTGCTGCTAAAAGTTTGCATTTAAAATGTTTTTTGTTCAAATGATGATTTTGACTCGAAACAAACTGTCAGTGCTGCTGCAGATTTCACTCCCATTAGCTTTTGAAATTGATCATAAATCCCTGGCCTTCTCCTTTCCTCTACAGACCATTTTCCACTGACTTCAACAAAAGCTTATATGCACAGAACCTTTGATACCCCTTTCTGTAGCCTCTAAATCTGGAAGCTTAATCTGCTCAAGGCTTTTCCTTCCATTTATTGTTGTTCAGTTCAGGATATCTGAACTCAGCTTCCCAGCCACCAGCTACAACTAGTATGAGTGATATCCATGTAGCCTCAGTAGATAAATGGAAGAGTCTGTCCTATTTAGACCTGCTACAGCACTTCATCAATTCCAAAATGGTTCTGCTTGATTTTCCTCAGCCTTTTGTACGTTCACTGTATGTTCCCATGCTATTTTCATGTCTGCTAATTCTTAGGCCACAGTCTTGGACAATGGCTGTTCAAAGTGCCCACAAACATAGAGTGAGGAAATTTCATGCTCAGAGGATTTATGGTTTAAGCATTAGACTAAGACACTTCAGGTAGGTTTGAATGAGACTGTGCAAGGGCGCAGTGAGGCAGCCTTGCCCACAGAACAAGCAGGGGTCTTAGGACACTGTGTGTGTGTATCACAGGATATTATATATTTGTATGAGCTCATGTTCTTAGTAGGTATTCCAGAAAAAAAAAATATTGAGTGACTTGAAGCAAGAAATGAAACAATTATGAAACTGTGAGACCTTCTGAGGAATATGAAGAAATGCATGAGAGAAATGACAGAGGTACTCAAAGGTTATGGAGACGTGTTGCAAAGGAAAGCATCAGGGAGCCGAGCTGTGTTCAGGGAGGATTATCCAGCCTGGTACTCTGAAGCAGTGTATAAGGAGGATGCTACAGGAGGTATTTACAGAGTGTGGGGACCATTAATGACCAGACTGTTACGTGCTAACTTTCTAAACATCTGTAAAGCTGTTGCTGACAAAAAGGCAGTTCTGTTTATTTGCATTTTGGGGGTTTTGACACTTTTTTTTCATTATTATGTATTTCGCTCTGCTGAAATCTGATACATAGTTCAGGCTGCTCTAATGTTTTTATATTATTTTATTTTTGGAAATTAGGCAAAAATAGTTACATGAATTCTGAAATGAAGACATTTTAAAAGAAAACATATGAACTAAATGGAAATTTGGCATTGCATGTTAATTTGAATTCATACCTGTAACTGGATTCTTTGCTTCTCAGATGAAATAAGCTCAGCTTGGTATTGATGGGATCTGAGTTTTGCTGCAGATGCACTATTTCAATAAATCACCTGTGCCAAAGCTAGAGTGCTTGGAGCCTAAATCTTTTTTTAGTCTGTAGTTCTGCATTATGGATGAGCAGGCAGTCTGCACTGCGACTACCTAAGCCCTTGTGTATTAAGGTTGCTCTACCTTTCAGAAATTATACTCAGCTGAAATAGGAGTAGATGGGCATAGGAGCACAGAGATATTTCTTGGCATGTTTGCATGCCAGCCCAGAATCAGTGCAGAGCTGGGTGCACAGCTCAAGGTGAGAGTGGAATTGACAGAATTCAAGGTGTAACAGAAATGGCAATGGTTTGGGGGATCCTCAGTCAGTGCCAAGCAGCAGTTGTGCTTTACAACACCTGTTTTTGTACCTGGCTGTAAGCTGAGGCAGGAGAGTTCTTCTTGGGTGATACTGTTTAGACAGTGCTACAAGATGTCAGTGCTGGAAATTTGTCAGCATTGAGAGGTAAAGCAAGCTGTGCTCCCTCCTCCACATTGTTCTCATATTTGCCTCACAGGTTTCCAGTGAGTGTTTCTCGTGGGAGAGCGTAGGAAATACCAGAAAAATGCCACTCTTTGCTGGGATTCTCAACACCAGTTTTGAAATATCTTCTGTAACTACTTTTAGTGACTGCAATTATATATGTTCTCCTAAAATCTGCCAGAGAGCAAAAAAGTTGATTCTGTGTTGGTTGGTTTTTCTGTTTGTTTGTTTGTTTGGGTTTTTAATATAAGTATTTCCAGTCACTTCCCTTTGGTAATTATGATGCTTGCAATACACTCTGTATATATACAGAGGTTTTGAATAACATTGCGTATCACTGGCTCAGAAATCCACCTGGGACAGACAGCCATAAGGATGTGCAGTGTGCTGGGCTGTGGGTTTGTATACAAGTGTATAGAACCTGTCTTACCCCGTGGGGCCCAGGCAAAGGTGTATTGCAGTATACCTCTCTGCGCTCAGGAGAGTGGAGGATCTACTCCTTTAGTCTAGGCCAGGAAGGGCACCAGAGAGCGGTGAGCACTGAGGACAGGGTTTACCATCTCTAACTTAATCATCCCTGTGATCCTAATAAAAATTGAGGCATAGTGCTATTCATTATAACTCAGTCTGAACTCAAGGGAGAGAGACATGCCTCTCCAGGAGTATGATCCCTTGTCACTTGAATTTCAATTAATAAGGCTATGTCTTTTCAGTAAAAAACAAAATCCTTCCTTTTATATTTTAATTCTGGGAATTTTATAACATATGTAATAGGCAAAGGCTGCAGAAAAAAGTTTCCTTACCACTTTATAATTCTGGGAATTTTATAACATATGTAATAGGCAAAGGCTGCAGAAAAAAGTTTCCTTACCACTTTATAATTCTGGGAATTTTATAACATATGTAATAGGCAAAGGCTGCAGAAAAAAGTTTCCTTACCACTTTAAATCCTCAGAAGTCCTATGTGCCCTCTATCTCACTCTTTTGCTAGACACATGCCCTTAGCTTTGTGTAGGATATTTCCACTGGTTTCTTTCTGCTTGCTGCTTACCCTTCCCTCAGTGCTTGCTCAAAGGGGCCTTGCCCTGCCTGGTGCTCATGGGCTGCCAGGTCCATCCTGCCTGGCTCAGGGGACTGAAAGGGTGTCGTGACTGCCACGGGAGCTAATGCAACCTAAGGCAGGTGTTTCAGAAGGGTGTAATTAATCTTCTGAAAGTGCCTCTCTCTCCTCGTTGCTGCAGAGAGAGACAAGAGAGTACAGAGACAACCTCTGATTTTTTCATTGCT
Source organism: Gymnorhina tibicen (assembly GCA_013399875.1). NCBI lineage: Eukaryota > Metazoa > Chordata > Aves > Passeriformes > Artamidae > Gymnorhina > Gymnorhina tibicen. The sequence goes on along the minus strand of VXAZ01004970.1, from coordinate 621,003 downwards.
GAATTTAAGCGTGTGGAACCCAATATCATGCTACTACAAAATGAACTGATGACATCCTTCCATATAATTGCCTTTGCACAATTTATTCCTTGCTAGTTCTAGGTTTTGTACAGTACCTTATGCTTCCTAGTTGCTCATGTTATAAAAGCACCCATAAAAACTGAGCGGAATTGGTGTACACCATCAGTATGCGTTACATTCCTGGGACTGTCTTTTGGATTACTCTGGGAATTAAAGCCAGTTGGCACAAAAGCACTGCTCCTTAGCCCACAGGAAGTGCAAGTTTCACTGGCATTGTAACTGTACACTAAAGATTCTTAAAGCATTTTTGATAGCTACAAATATCAAAGCAAGGAGTGCTAGAAGACAATCCAGTAAATCTCTTCTGAATTTGCAATCTCTGCCATCATGAAATGCATTCTTTTCCATTAGTATGCACTGTTGCAGGCAAACTGCAGTTGTGCTCACGCTGTTCTGAAGAAAACAAAAGGGGAAAAAAAGAAATGTCCTATTTGTCCCATTCCTCAGGACCTTGTTGTTCCTGTATGCTGACTTGCTCTTACTGGCTTGTAAGGTGATGTTTAACAGTCACTGTAGCATACTATAACTGCAGGCATTTCTAATTCCCGCTTTTCCGTCCCTCCGTGTTTTTTCCTTTCGGTTTCTAATTTAGTACTGTGTACTGCACAAAGTCTTTTCTGAGTGTCATTGTGGTCATTCTTGGGTGGTCCATTTAGTTAAACAGGACACTTCTTCCTTTCCTGTAGTGGATCACCAGAAATTCAGTGTGCACTACAATCTAAACATATATGCCACCAAGATTAGTTTGCTGTGGTATAGCTGGTATGTTGAGACTGTTATCCATTTTAACCCCATGCAGTAAAACCAGTTCTAGAGTGTACAAAGTACAACAATTTAAACAGTATAATGTTACAAGACAGTAACTTTGTTGTCTTAAAAAAAACTCTCTACAAGTGATATAGAAGCATAAAAAATTCTTTTCAATCTTCCATTTGTTCTGGATTGCACTGCTGTTCTTATTAGGCTCTTAAGCTCACTTTAGGTTGTGGGTATTTTGGGGTTTTGTAAACTCACTGTAGAGACACTTCGTGATGTAGGAAAATCTAAGGTGGGAAAGCAAGCAGCATGGTCATGCATGAAGATCCACTGTGCTGGAAAGGAGACATCGTTCCAGTAACACTCATACACTCCAGTAAAGCTTCAATACAGGCTGGTCAAATCAGCTTCAAGCCCAGTGCTTATTTTATGTAAAATAACCTACAACTGACTATCATCTGTGGTTTTATGCCTTTGTTACATTAGCATTACTCACAGAACGTTGTGGGCTGGGTTTTCTCTGGATTGTCCTTCCTTCCCCTCGTTCTCTCCCCCATAAGTTTTGGCTCTTCTTTTCCTTCCTTTTACAGCCTAGCATTTCTTTTGCATACCAGCAGCCCTTAACTAAACAGTACATTTTTCTTCTGTTCAGCTGATAGGCACTTTGTTAATGTGTACCTTCATTGGTGTTTTCCTTTGTTCTTCCCTCTAACTCAGCAGTTCCAAGAGCCACAGTTTAACATTAAACTAAGGTGATTTAACATACCTGCTGCTGAAAATACCTTGTTTCACTGCATGCACGTTCCAAACTTTGTTTTCACCAGTACTCTTCCTCTTCTTACCTCAGACCTGAACCAGCTGAGAATTGGTTTGTAGAGGCCAAGTGAGCTCCTGGGAAAAAGGCGGTGTCTCCCCTTCAGTGCCATTTACTATTTTATTGTTGGCAAAACCAAAGTGCAAGATCACGTTTGTAAATGTCAGCAAAACTGAAAAGGTGTCTTGATCAGGAAGGGCATGCTGCACATCTTTGCACAATTGAGTTTTATCCCCATATTACAAACACTGCTCTGCTCAAGGTTTCCTTCTATCCAGTTTGCTTGTGTATACTGGTTCCATGCAGTTGTGCTAATGCCTTTTCCTTGCTGTCTTTCACTATCTGAAACGTCCCAGTTTGATTCCTGCATCTTTCTTGGATTTCTCTTGAATTACAGAAGATGCCAGTGTAAATTATTAATCTATTAGGTGAGAAAATCTTGTATCTAAGGCAATTCATTACTCACTGACAGTATGTTAAGGGAAAATAAACACTTTTGACTCGACTGGTATAGACTCTATGATCTGATGAATTGGGAATCTGAATAACATTACAGCCCGCATGTTACTTAACAAGAGGAAGTCAAGCAGGATTTCAATCTCTTTTTGTTATTTTTTCAGTGTGAGAAAATTTAAGTTAATATTATTTCAGAACAAAATGCTGAAATATAAGATTTATGTGTGAAGGTTAAGATGGATGCAAAAAAACTCCCTCATAGCTGAAGAGAAGATCATTAAAGGGTAAAAACAAAGATGAAAGGGATCATGTGTTTTCATTTACTACAACAAAAACATGTGAAAGGATAGTTCAACTTAGTCAAGTTAAATATTAGTTAACATTTGATAAGGAAAGTTACTAAGGCATGCTGTAAAATCACCATTTTTAGAAGTATTTAATTTTGGTTTATGCATATGCAAACAAGTCCACTGACAATCCAATTCAGGTTTCTTCTGATCCAAGTATGTGATGGTAATAATCTGATGTATTGCTGGGAAGGAGAAGTTCTGAACTACCTGTAGGTATTTCTAAACCATGGGGGAAAGGATATGATCAAAACATTTCACTAAGAGTACAAATGACTAAAGTATGAACTGAATTTAGGTATCGTGTTATATTAGAATGTTTTGTCTTATAGTTAGGCTGTTTTGACATATGGTGCAATAAGTATCTCAGTGGAAAAAACCATATGCTGCCTTTATTTATTTATTTATTTTTAAACTGCAGTTAGCTTTCACTTTGTGTTCTCTTCAATGAGAACACGCTCCTGGGGCAGTGTGTGCAATGTAGAATGTATTTTAGTGAGGCACGGCCCTATGTTTTTATTTTCAGGTGGTTTTTCATCATTAACAAATTCCAAGTTAGTGATTTAAAATACATTTTTAGAAAAATTTTTAAAGTTAATATTGCCATCTCATTGCTTACACTTTTTCTACTGCTTTTGACCACAAAACTAACATCGTAAATCAACGTATTCCTACTTACTTTTTTTTTCATGCTTTCATTTTTGATGATCACAGGACAGTTTCCACAGGCTGGTAAACTAATCTGTGCTCCTCTTTCCACTTGGTTAGTCAACCAGGACACGAAGCACTAGAAATCACACAGGTGATATAAACTGCATATATAAATTTGCATTTGAGTTCCTTTTTAAGAAAAAATCAGCATATTTTTCCAATTTTCATCTGGGATAAAGTACATATTTAGGACAGAAAATGGCTGACATGGTAGTGTCTCACACTGAGATTGCTTTCATTTGGATGTGAAGAAACACGGTTCAAAAACTGAAACTCTTCTCCTGTGCTGCTATTAAAACACTGACAGGATTCGTTATACAAAATGTAGGAGGCAAAATGCAAATTGTCCTTGGACAATTTTACACACGGTGGTTAAAAATGCTGTGTCTTAAATATAGTGGATATCTAAAACATGTCGGGCAAGTTGTGTTTTACATGAACCTGTCTTCAGCAGCTCTGTGCTGCTCATTATGATTTGACAAGTTTGTATGTAGGCATCCACACTGCAGCTGTTTAATTCTGGTTTTGATAAAGTGTTATCTGAGGCTCAAAAACTGTTTTCAGTTAAGATTTTGTCTCAAAATAACATCTGCCATATTTGTTACTGGTGTGAAACGAGAGATATTTCAAGAAGTCTAAATAGAGACAATTATGTGTCAATTCTGATGGTTTAGTGAAGATAAAGATTTTGAGAAGGAAAATACTGCAGTGTTTATTTTTGAGAGTGCCCCCTCCATTCTGACAGGCTGCTAGACACTTCTTTTAGTAATAGCTTTGGGTTGGGGGTATCAGGAAGCAGAATATCTTCAAAATATTTTGATGACATGTTTTTTTTATGCAGGTCAGGCAATTTATCAATTTTCTGGTTTGTGATTTCCTATTTTTATTATATATACTGCAGGCTTGAAAAATTAAACTTTATCTTCTCACAGCTGTGTTGTAATACCTTCCTACAATATATTTTGGTATGTTACTAAATTTGAACATAGCTTATTGTCATCACCATAAATAACCCTCCCTTCTGAAATGCCACATCTGTTTTTTTTTAATACTAGAAGAACTTAAAAATGCAGAAGGACATGCCTCTTGTCCCTTGTTAGTAATTAATAGGGATTAAAATAGTTTTGTAGAAGAACTACTGCTGATCATGCTTCTATACTGGTGTAGAGTCTTCTGTAACATAAAGGCAAAATATTTCAGTGAGAAGGTTCTCCTTTTTTTACAGTTTTGCTGTAATCATGTTTTGCCCATTTGCAGAAATCAGAAGCTTCACCATCTTTTTTTATCAGGATGATAATATACTTTGGAGAATATACTTGCAGGTAGAAAAAACACATAGATGAAAAATAACACCTAAGAATTATTACCAATTTATTCCACAGACTTTATTATAGAATGCCATTTTTATTTTGCACTTTAGACTTCATTTGCTTAAAAATATCCTCGTTTCTGTCACAAAGCTTCTCCTTGTGACTCATATCACCGAGTTCTAATTTTAGACTCACACTGAGGTTTTTTAGTTGGCAGTTGTATGTATCCAAGTGAATCGTCTATTACTGGGTGCAAGAAAACAGGCTACTTGTTCTGTCTTTCATCCAAGATGAGAAAGAGCTTTATGAGGGAAGTGTCAACGACTTACTAAGAATCCAACAGTCTAGAAAGAAAGAAAGAAAACCCACCAAAACCCCCCTCTCTAGCTCCTTGGAATTTATGTCTCCATGGTAAACTAAAAAGAGATGTTTGAAAGATACTATTACATTTTACAAGAAGTTATAACTGACTGCTTAATTGCACAGCTATTTTTAAAATTCAAATTCTGATTGCTACTGTTCTGGGCTGTAAGTTTTATTATTCTCATTTGTTAGTAGACTTTAACTGGGGCCGCTCCATGTACAATGGTCTTTGAAGAAGGGGTGTAAAGAAACTGGGACTAACATTATAAACTAGCCTCCATCCTGTACTTTGAAAGAGATCCTGATTATTTCAAGTTCTCAGTGATTATTTTAATTCAATATCAGAACTGTTAGGGAACTAGCAGAAAAGCAGCTTGATGTTTCAGGATAAGCAGCCTCCAGGTATGCCTGTAAGGAGGTGTAATGCTGAGTTACTACGCAGGGAGGACAGTTCTTGGACTCCAGCTCAGCCCCTGCACAGCTTGGCCTGGGGGCCAAGAACTCATACCTTAACCGGCTCTCCCCTCTCTCTGATTTATCTGCCTTTCATGCTTTTCCTGCTGAGGAGTCATTGTTCTTAACAGAGATGGTTGTGAAATATCTTTTGGAGCTTCATTACATGGAACATAAACATTAACATATTAAGAGATGTCATTTTTGAAGATTCTTTCACTGCAATTTCACTAGATTTTATGTAATTACTTTTCAGTATTTGTTACACAGTCTTTTATGCTTTTAAGAGGATTGTGCCCTCACTGATGTACATTGGTTTAAGTGACTGTGGAGAATGTATGTAATCTCTTTGTAACACTGTTAGGCTTGTGGCACAACCCTGCAAAACCTGTAAATCTCCAAGCTAAAGACTCTTGTATTCACCCAGATAAGAGATACATCTAGAATACTTAATGACACCTTGTACCCACATAGCCACTGCTGCAGAACGAGAGTTGTGATTTAGTGTATCCAAATCACTGAGCTTCTTTATCTATGCCAGAGTAATTCCAGGAAAATTCATCATCCCCTAACTGAGATGCCAAAGTCCCCGTACAAGTGTAGTAGAATGTTCCCATGCTTTCTGCACCTCACTCTTAGAGGCCAGCTCACGTGTCTTGTCATAACTGCATAGCCTGCCCTGCCTCCACCAGCATCCTTGGGAGTCAGCATCGGTGTGCCTGGGTGGGCACAGCTTCCTCACTGGACACTGTGGACTTTCTGTAAGTCTTTACTTAAGGTGCTATTGTGAGAAAGCCGCAGACCTTGTCAGTGCAGCAGCTGTTCTGTAAAGACTTTATCTTAAGCTCATTAAAACAGAGGAAAAAAATCTTCTTTCCATAAGGTGAATGGACTTCACATACAACAGCAATTGTATGTGAAGAGTATTACTGTTAGCTTTCCGGTCTTGGAGGGGAATAGAACCCAACTCTACAGACAAGATCACAGTATTCAAGATGATTTGCGGCCAAACCGGTGTAGCAAAGCAAAATATTTATTTGCTTACAGTGACTTACATATTAAAAAAAAAAAAAAAANAAATAGTTTCAAAAAAAAATAAAAAAAAAAAAAAAAAAAAAAAAAAAAAAAAAAGGAAAAAAAAATCCTACTTAGGAATGGCACTTGTAGTCCTCAGACTTGTCTGTTTATAAGAAATTATGGTAATGTGTAGTAAATTCACTTTTGGACTGTACTTTCATTCTCCCAAGGAAATTAAAGTAAATTATTAGTACAATTGAGCCTGTGTAAAGACATATCTCTTTCTTCTGTTTGTTTTGGCCAGGGTTTCTATTTTATTGTTTCATTTGCAAAGACATCCTTAGGCTTTTCTAAGTCTACATGGTGCAGCCATTCCCAGTTCTGAGGCTGCAAACTGATACTGGTTGATGCAAGAGAAATAATACAGATGAATTTTCTCTTTTACTTGACTCCTGCAAAAAAAACCAAAAAACCCACCTTTTTAGATCCACTTGGTAATCCAGAAACATCATGTGGTTTTTCAGGAGAGAATCAAGAATCAGCATCACCAGTTACAACAGTTACGAGCCAGTCATACCAGCCCAGTCATTCTCTGCTGGGAGCTGAGTGCTCCTTTTGCAGCCTGGATGTTCCTATTCCATTCACACACAGGTGAACCTGATGTGCCTTGTTACAGTGAGGACAAGAAGTACCTTTTAATGAAAGTCACAGAACTTTAGCTCCCATCCAAAAGAGGAGAGAAGCTTTGGGAATTGACCCTTCACTTAAATTTGTAGCCCAGCTGGCATTTTTCCTCCATTGGAGTGTATTGTCACAGAAGCTCAGACAATGGTGGTGAGGTGATTCTTAAATCAGCCAAAACTCAAGTTTGTGGACAGGAGAGAAAGAGGTGGGACTATCCAATGATCAATCACAAGTCAGTGAAAAAAACCAGTGATCAAGCCACTGTGTTTCCAGAGGTCTCCAGGTATAAAGGTTTGTTAGCAGATGTGAGTTGCAGTAATGAAACACTCTGGTTTGAGACTCATTAGACAGGACATAAGTCTAATTAACCTGGATTTCTGGCTGCTTTGCATTACTGAGGTTGTGCATTGCAGGAAGAATAAGATTTGAAAAGGCATTTGGGCGCCTGCAGATAGATATTGCTATAAAAAGGCATAATGTGCATTTTTTAATACCTCTTTAGATGCCTTACTTCAACTTCAAAGACCTGAGTACTTTATGATTCAATCCATGAACAAACAAATAAAGTGGATTAAAAGTCTTCAATAAGGTTGTACTGAGATTCTAATTAGCATTAAGAAATTATAAATTTATTATTTGCAAATGTATTTAGTACCCTAAACATAGTTAGTATTTGTAAATCTAAATTCTCATTTATCAGCAGTTTTGAGCTGAAGTCAGTGGGCTATCCTGGAACTACTAATTTTGTTCTTTAGTGTTATGTCCATTAAATAAAAGTGAAGGCACGTGAAAACCTTGGTCATATTTCTAAAATACATATTCATCCTACTAAAACACTATAGCCATATTGAAAGCTTTGTATTGATTGCTGTTTTTTCATTCAAATGAAATCTTTCTTGACTAAAAAGCCTTAAATCTTGCTGTGAAGATTTTGCTTTCTGCTTCCCAAAGAGGCAGGAACTCATTTTGATTTTTTTTTTCTGGCTGACTGACTCTCTTAGGAGCAGAAAATCTGCTTCTTCTGCATTGCAATGTATCGTGGAAAGGAGTTTAGTTGTATAATCTGCTTTCTTGGTCTTGCTTTCCAGAATGGCCTTTTGTTTGGTCACTTTGGTGAGCTTGTACAAAGCCTCGTTGCATAATTCTTCTTCCATAATCCTGAGCCTGCCTTTTCATTTGTGTGGTTAGTAAGAGAGCTGGAGGTGTGATCAGCTGCCAGAAGTGATTTGAATAAATGAAAAGAATCATGAACAGTTAATTGTTGTGTTTACATCTAGTTTCTAAGAGACTAACAGTTCAGACTTACTGTTTCTGTGTGTTTGTATTTGAGATCTTGGGCGCATTTAAACCCTGTGCTCCCTAGGGACACTTGTGTCTGCACAAAAAAAATTACACTTTGTATTTCTCAGTAAGAAGTCATCAATTTTGAATAGGAAATTACATCCATTTATGAATGAGAATAAATAATGCTATGTCATTGTGCTAATTCTTAACTAGTTAAGGTGGTTTTTTTGTTGGTTTTTTGGGGTTGTTGGTTTGGTTTTTTGTTGGCTTTAGGAAGAGGTATGCAAAATATGTAGTGAAGTAGCACATTTTGACCTGTGAGGGAGGTAAAGATAATATCACTCTCTGGGTTAGAATGAGACAGAGAAAGGTCTCATTCTCACCAACTACTCTGCAAGTGTAGGATGCAACATGGCCTTTGCTGCAGTCAGGAAGAATAAATCAGTTCCTAAAACTACTGAGCTGTTTAAGTACCAACAAATCAGGTGCACCTCTATATACTGAAAGAAATCAGTTCCACATGTACCTACGGTAGTTACAAGTAGTTATTTCTGTTTATTATTAATAGCTGGTTGTTCCTGTTGAAGGGCTGAAATAGTGGGACTGTGTTATCAGGAATAGGAAGTACCTTAAAATTTGGCTTAACAACTATGACTTACATATTCAGCAGCATGTTTGAAAAGTCACACTTTAAATTTCACCAGTATATTTTCTCCATGTCTTCTCCACTATTATATGTTAATGACCAAACTTGAAAATTTTACACACTGCAGTACTTTAAAAAGAAAAAAAAAATTAGTCTTGCCATAGTTAAAATGCCAAACCTTTTAATCGCAGATGTGCAGCTATTTAAGACAACAGGTATGACAATACAATGGCTGTTCTCCAACTGAAATGCTAATTGCCAGCAGAAATGTATTTTGACTGAGGCCAAACCTGGAATCTATGTTCAGTGACATCATTAATTAACGTAACATTAGTGACAGTGGCTAAGGTGTTCAGGTTATTCTCCCAGGCTTATGATTAAGTTTAAAATTATCCAGGTTAATTATAGTAATGCCACAGGAAATGGAAAACAAACCCCAAACCCATATAAACAGACTTACATGAAAACGTGCGTTGAATTTTCTTTGTAGGGAAGGAAAAGATTGGAGTTCATTGATCAAAATTCTCAACACTTAGCTACTTCTTGTAACCAAAGGAGAGTGTTAAGCACAGAAATCAGAGCTGTGTGGAAGATTAAACAGCCCTAAAAAGAAGCCCATTTTACACACACACACACACACACACACACACACACACACACACACACAAATCTTGTAATGCTTTCCTTGCATCTATGAGAGAGATAAATTTGTAATTAAAAGTTAGATAGAAAGCTGAATAATCTATTTTCAAGGCAACAGAAAAAGCGAACACATAGGAATACACATAGAAGTGAAAGAAAAAGCAAAATGAAAGCGAAAGGAACACATATAAGCTTCTGATAGGTAGAAACGTAAAAAAATATTACTTAGGAAAGAAGACTGGATGTTGAGAAGAGCAATAACATTGCCTTGAGAAACAAAGAGGGAAGGAAGCTGCTTTACATATCTGAGCATAAAAATTACCATGGCAAGAGTTTCAACTGTGTTATTGTTTGTGAACTGTCTCAGTCTCAATTAACATCTAAGAGCATGTTTGAAAATCCTTACATGCAAAAAAGAGATGTCTTTCATCTGAACTAGTAATTTTAGTTCAGAGTACAATCAAAATGTCTGTAACACCAATACTTGCTTGCTCCCTATCAGGATTTGGCTGTTTGCTAATTACTGGGTGACAGGTGGATGCTGAGCTGTGCTTCCCTGGTCCTGCAGCATTTTCTTGCACTTGCCCTGGCAACAGCGAATAAAGAACTACCTCGGTTTCTTCCTTCTTCCTGATAGATGGATCTCATTTTGTAGGTGATTTCTTCAGTTTCCAAATAATTTAAAGCCCTGAGCACGTGTAATTAGAGTAGTTTCTTACTAGTCAGTTGTTACCTTCTGGTTTTCACTGGCCTCTTTTACTAAAATCTGTTGCTTGAATTCCTTTACACTCTAAAAACTTCCAATTTAATTACATCTTTTACTAATAATTGCCTTAGATGAGAGCAATTTATTTTAGCATTATCTGTATTTCAATGTTTTTCCCACTTTTGCTGCAGAACCAGAAAGAATTAAAAGCTTGTTAATAGCTGATCTGCATATAATTAAGAATGTGCAGTGGTTATTGGTTAAGATTTATTTATAGGCATTATCCTCTAGATTTATAGGCATTGTCATCTAGATTTATATTCTGGCATAGAAATATTTAACTTGAGATGCTGAGAAACAAGGATACAACTCAGTAGCTTGTCACTGAAACCGTATGCTGCACTTACATGACCTCTTTCACTCTGTCTCAAATCAGTGCTACAGGATGCTGATCATCTGCTCTCCAGAAATCTTTTTTTTTTTTTTTTTTTTTTTCGTGGCTTGGAAGAATTTG